>JAVQJL010079048.1:0-37490 GCA_036024295.1 Nannoperca obscura
CCCCGCCCCCCCCCCCCCCCCCCCCCCCCCCCCCCCCCCCCCCCCCCCCCCCCCCCCCCCCCCCCCCCCCCCCCCCCCCCCCCCCCCCCCCCCCCCCCCCCCCCCCCCCCCCCCCCCCCCCCGCCCGAGGCGGGCCGACCGGCAGGGGGGGGTCCAGCAAGCCTGTTTCCAGATGAAAACCATCTGTGGAGGTGGACTTTACAAGCAGGCCATTCAAATTAACCATCTGAGAAAGAGCAAGGGAGCAAAGGAGGGAGGGAGGGCAAAAGACGTTGGGGGCTGGTAAAAGTCTGCAAAGGAGACGGGGGAATCTATTCCATAAAAAAAAAACAAGCGGGAGCGGGAAAAAAGTACAAGCTACAGGATCTGTTTAACCATACAGCCACTCGCCCCTGCATCGAGTCCTACCTTCCTGAAAAGGTAGCCTGTACTCCATCGCCATGCCCCCCTCAGAGAGGAGAGCCGTCTTCTCAAAGACCCTCCTCGGTTCATCTCTGGAGAGCTCCCTTTGCCTCTCACTGCTTTCTGTCCAGCAGTGAAATTTCTTCTGTAAAACCTCTCCCTTTTCTCTGACAGCGGAGGAGGAGAAGAAAAAAAGAACACCAAGGGCTCTATTTTGGGCAGTTGTCTGCAGTGGACCACTGCATGCTCCAGCTCAGACCAGACTCCTCCACAACGCTCCTTGTGTCGCTCCTTGTGTCCTTCTGTCCGCTCTGTGTTCTCCCTCTCTTTCTCTTCCTCTCTGTCTATGTATTGGCCACCCTCCCCCTCCCCACTCAGCCTCCCATCACGTTATCTCTCCTCCTCATATTCAACTTTTCCCTCCCTCTCTCTCATCCAGGCACAGATCTCAATTGCAACTGCTAACCTTTTCCGTCTCTTTAGGCAAACATGTGGGGTCTGATGCATGTTTTTACTCACAAACACACTCACACATAAATCAGCTGACTGTGGCTCTTAATCCATCTGTGTTAATTCATGTCCACTTTTATGTAATTTTGTAAGACATGCTTGTGTATTTGTCTGTGAAATCTTATTCTGACATTAAGACAGTTGTGTTTTTTGTACAGGTGATTTTACATAAAACCATACACTTGAATGCTGTTTGTGTTGACTATAAAATGTAAGTATTACATTTAAGTAATACTAAGTGTAATACATTTTCACAATATTTTCTATTTCCTGTAATGTTCTTAATGTTCCTTTCTGACACAAATATAACATAGAAAATCAGCAAGACAATCTCTCAAGGAAGATTATTCTACTTTATGTTGCTCCTTCACAAAACAACCTTCTGATTTATATCTACATCAAAAAGTAAAAAACAACAACTTAACAATAAGAGACGAAGCAAAGAAGCAGAAGAACACCTAATCGACCGAGGTAGAAAGTGATTCAGTGAAGCAAGAGAGAAGCTCATGTAGTCATAAGACGAATCTTTTCGATGCTCTGAGGCGCGGTCAAACATCTCCCATATGTCACAGTGTAACCACACAACAAATGCCCATGACCAGACAGTAGCAGCTGCACTCACACACAGACATATACACTCCAAACACATGTATACAGATGTGTGATCATACAGTATGCATGAAACACAAACTCATTTAAACAGACACTAATAATTGCTGTGTGTTTCACGCTCTGCCTTTCAGTTAATGTGCAGAGCAAATTATGAGCAGGAAATTCTCATGAGCCGTGCAAAAGACTGAAATGAAGCTCTGCGTGGCTTTATAACAGAGGCAGAGGAGCTTGTGCTCTGCTGTAATACACTGTAGGAATAACACAGCAAATGCCAATAAAAGCAGCCACACACACACACACGGGTACACTGGCATTTGTGTTTATTTTGGTCCTTGTGGAGAAAGTGGCCACTTGGCTTTGGGTGGTAATTCTAAATTGGTTACTCGATCCTTCCTTTCCCAGACAAAATACAACTCAAGGAAGGAAATACACAAGGAAGTTTTGTCATACACGACCAGTGTGTCGTGTGTTGACCAAACATGCACAAATGAAGAAGAGAGTGATTACTCTTAAGCCATGATAACTATTTTATTAAAAGTTTAATCAATCTTTCTTAAGTTTAAGAGTGATATCATAGAATTAGTCAAGTGTTTATTACCCATCACTATCTGATGTGAAAACCCAACGCAGTAGTGATGTGACAAGCATGTGTCCTTGTCAAGTCATTTATACTAAATTTATTTTTTATGTGTAGCAGTAAATTATACTTTGCAACATGAAGAATGTGACATGGGCCAGTGGTAAGGCATTCTGTATGTTTGCTCACACTAACTACACTCATGATTTTAGTGCTAAAATGAAATATGACATTTTTTCAGAAGTTGTTTTGTAGTAGAAGTACTTGGACCTGTATCATTCAGGCCAGTATTGCTAGAAATTCTGTTCATATTAGCAATTGTGCACATTTACATCCAGCGGCCACATTCAGTCCCAGTGCAGGAAGGTAAAGATGTGGAGGTAGTGGATTATTGGAGTATTTAACACATCAAACTATTTATTAACTACTTATTTGCAATATTCTTACTTAACCCGAACCATATTGTAGTTGCCATGCACAGAAACTGTAGAAAGCAAGATGTTTTAAAATAATATATAATAATAATATTGTCCAATATTGACATTCTTGGCTGGTGTCAGGTCAGAAATTTGTGAAATTGTGGTGCAAAATGGTTGTGACATTGGTTTAAGAGTTTCCCAAACCTGCTTAGTTTGGTAATGAACTTGTTAATGAATACGCTGTAGCTGACCTCCTGCTCACAAATCAGCAGCTAATCACACAGTGTGATGCTCTCAGTGTCTGATGTGCCTGAACAGTCAAGGGAAAAGGTCTAATGGCAACAGAATCTGTTTGGTACAGCAGCCTGGCTTGATTCCCAGCTCAGAAATCCCAGATTGTCTTATTTTAATAGTTTGAGTTCAAAGAAGAGTTTGATAGGTCAGTCATCAATGAGTACAAAAAGCTGGTTCACTGGATTGGATTGAACATTGGGTATGTGTTTTCTTGGAAACTCCATGAGTTGGGCAGTAAATTGGATATGTACTATTCCAAGGGCAGTCCAAACTGCCAACAGTAAACAAATAGTGCTTCCTGGGGACATGCATTCTTCAAAGGTCAGATGGAATAATGATTTGTAGACTCTGTAATGTATCAAGTGTACACCTGAATTTGTTCTATAAAGCATTTTATTGATAAAAGATCACCTTTTTAAAAGTGCATTTGCTGTAAAACAAGTGTGGCTGTCATTCATGCCAGCTGGAACGCCTCATAATCAACACCTTTCCTACATCAAATGCATCATCTGTCTCCAAGTCTTATAGAGGCAGATTAGTTAGCTCCTTCAATTCAGAAATATAAGCAAAAGAGATAAGTGGACCTGAGACAAAACAGTAAGTGAAGTATAAAAATTAAAAGTTGAAACTCACCATGGTGTCTACATGTTTGAGAGGGAGGTCGCTGCTGGGTGCCTGTAAGAGAAGACAAAGCAGAAAGCATGATCAATATACACTTCAAAAACCCACCAACATGTTATATACTGTTGACTTGTGTCATGTCACATCATCTCCTCTCATGCTATATTGAAGCTACACTTGCCATTCTTTGCCCTAATGTGGCCTGGAGCAGAGTGGGGCTCCACCTTGAATGAGTGGGACCATCTATAATCCCTCTGTGCAAATATTTACACAAAGAGACAAGTCTGCCTCCATTAGCCAAGACCAGAGAGTCCATCCGAGGAACTCGCTTTTTCAACGCCATATACAGCTATAGACAGAGAGAGAGAAAAAGGATCAAGCCAACAGAGACAGAAGGGGAGAGAGAAATAGGGGACACTGAGAGGAGAAAGAGAGAAAACAAAAGAAAGAGAATAAGGAGAGGGTGTATGTAAAGTCAGGGCGGGCTGGAGGTATAGAGGCAGAAAGATGAAGGTAAAGAGAGAGGTTCATGGCAGAGAGCAGAAGAAGAAAACAGAGCAATCCATGATGTCATGAGCTTGTGAGGGCTTGGCTAACCGCAGACTACCACACATGCACAGATGTTACTAAATAAAGCAGAAAGAATTCAGTCTAAGCAGTATTGAAAACATTAGTCATATCTATATGTAGTAGAGAGGAAAGAAAATGACTGGTGCAGCAAATCTTTATGTATTGTACATCAGATACAACAAATGAGTGCATCCTGACTGACCGGCCAGGAAGTCCGTACAGTTGAAGGTTGATCTTTTGTGGTCATTAATTGAGGGGTATGTAGTGTATTATGGACTCCTGTCTACTTTGCTGTCATAGAGATTTGATTTATTTTCAGAAAAGTGGCAGGGGGTGGTATTGAACCTTGGCAGTTTTCCAGTACTGACCAAAAACAGCCCATAAAATTTCAACTTTACTTACAGGCTTTTTTCATGAGATTTATTGACAAGACCATGGAATTTCACTAGACCTATCCTTTAAAAGTACAGAACACCAAATCTGTTAAATTTTGGGCATCTGGGCAAAATCTGGGCATTGTATTGGCATTAATAATTTGTGTTTGACATACTGAAAGACAAGTGTAATGACATCAATGTAAGCCCATAATATTTCAAATACAGGAGTGACTTTAGGGGTTAGGCTGATGATGTTCTGGATTGTTGTTATTGTTTATGTTTATCAAATCCCATGAAAAGACAAAAACTTACAGTGTGTCAGTTTGTCTTTTCCTGCCCTGACAGTGACTCTCAATCCCCAGCCCATATGTTCTCACTGGAGACATAACTCATTAGTCACAGCCATACAATCTCATTTTTAAAAAGATCAAAATGATTTGCTCAAAGAGCTGGCCACTGTAGTTTTTAACAAATAAAGTAATAATGCATTTGCTACTGTATGTGTTCATAATAAGAAATGAACATGTCACACAGTGCAACAACGAGGCTCTAACAATACTTGTTAGCAGGATCAATGAATTGTTAGATCTTGCCCTTTCAATGGATGCTGTTAAATACTGGTAATCTTGATTTGAATTTCAGAATTTTATAGTGGAAGCATCCTCTATGATTGAGATCACTGGACAGTCCCACACCAAGAGCTGGGCTGTAACACTAAGGATGCTCTGCTTCAGTAGAGTATAAACAGTAAATGCAAAGGGCAAATTATAGTCCCAGAATACCAACTCCAAACGCCCAGAGTAAACCACCAACCAGGAAGAGAGAGAGACCTCAGAATCATTGTAACTTTACCCCTAACTCCAGCCTCACCATTGACATACCAGCTTACAACCTTTAAAAACAACCAAAAAATATAGAGAATGGGGATTTAATTACCAATACAATGTCAAGGCAACGCAATTGGAAAATGTAACTTAACTTTCTCTACCAGGTAGATGTGTGTGGGTGTGTTGTTGTTGTACATCAGACACATGGAAGACAGAGTTACTTCTAGGAATGAAGGAAAAGGAAACACCAGACTGATGTTTGAGAATCTAAATGCAGAATGTGGATTTGCTTAGCATGCCGCAGGCATTTTCACACAAATAGAGCCTATTGTGTGTACACCAAGAAAAACACACACAGACACAAACAAATCTCACAATGATATATTCTAACATATGCATTTCCGCTTTGTACAATTGCAGCCAGATGGTCAGAGAGTGTGTGTGTGTGTGTGTCAGTATGCGAATTGTTGTTGGGACTAATTCAGAAAGCATAAGAAAGCCTGGGAAGGTGTGTATCAGCAAAATAGTCCACAGAGGAAGTGTTTGCAGATTCTCTTAGGCCTCATCAAAGGAAATATTTGAAAGAGAACTGTAGCACTGAGGTTAGTAATGGTATCAAAAACATCCTCTTTTTCTTTTTTAATCAAGACAATTCTTGCAAGCCATGCACAACAAATCTGTCTAATCCCAAATTCAAAGCCAGGACTGGAATTAGGCTTTCACAGAGTCCAATTAATGCATGGAAATCATACATCAAACAATAGACCACCATCCACTCTAACTCCAAATTTGCTGTGTCATAGTGAAGTTCAGATTCAAGGTTGAGGTGTCAGTCCCCAGAAAATCAAACCCCTGAAAACACAATTGGCAATAACAGATGGTAAAATGGTCTTGTCTGTGCTTTGAGGGGAACAGAGAGCCAAAACAGAAGGAGGTATAGTGGTTTATTAGCTGATAATCTACTTAATTGTATTTAACCTCCTCTGTTGGGGTAAAAACCCCTCCACAAAAGAGCAATGGTTTGCAGAGACAGAAATTGGTGGTACAAATACATCTCTTGAATACTCTGTGTGAACATTACTGTTCCCTTGGTACTAGCTAACAGAGATTGTTTTCCCTCTTTAGTAACTGTTTATTGACTGTAACAACTTAGAAGCCTGAGAACAAAAGTGTAAGCTATTGTAGCTGATGAGCACTATCATGTTGGTCATTAGGGTGCCAGCTACAGTAGTTAAATAACAGCCCTGCAAGTGGCCCCACATCACCAAGGTTCTAACTCCATCTCTTTCCTGGAGACATGCAAATGAATCTAATCATGCCACAATCTGGTGTGACCGAGTCTTGAAATCATCTGTGTATCTATCCATCTAACCATCCATCCATCCCTCCCTCCCAAGTACTCCTAATAAACTGCTTAGTGTGAAGGGTTGATGTGACTCACACCAGTCATGGTCATATTACTTGTTGTCTGCAGTAAAACCAAAGAAAATGTAATACATATATCTATTCAAAGACACAATGTGTATATAATTTGAAATGTCTGACTTTAGAGCCCCTTAGTGATGGTATCATTGTGGCAGACTGTAATGCACACAAGAATCCAGAATTATAAGAGAATCGTCATCATAAATCATGTTTGTCCAGAATTATGCAGCCATATGTCACAATGATACTGCAAATTTGAGTTTCTTTCTCACATCTGCACTTGAATGTACTGTGGCACAACAAGGAATGTCAGCCACACAACCACAGAGTGTTGCAGACTCTTCAAATCAAATACACCAGTGTGGTCTTTTTTATTATTAATCATTATTATTTTTATTATAAAAAGCAAAAGTAAAATATACATTGTATTTCTTCAACTATGAATATTATGGACAGTAATTCTATCAACTTAAAATGAATGAAATATATTATCCACTGTTGATACTCTGATGTTATAACTCCTTGGCACATCTCTAGCTCAGAGGCATGCCATCACCTTGAGCCAAGTCAGATGAGCATCATATTGCATTTGTTCTCATGAGAGGAGCTAAATACAGACTGTTGATCTCCAATGTGGGAGCAAAATAGTAACAGATATAAAAAAGGATAAACGGTATGCTTAAAAGGAAAACAAGTTCAGTATTTCCTGTTGCATAGCTCAGAGTGAATAAATCTGGGAGATTCTGTCAAAATGTACTGATGCTGGCCTGTATTTTGGATGTCGTCTGCCAATGTTCTTCTAATCATTAATTAGTTCTTTAAAACTTGATTGTTATTTTTGTAGCTTTAGCCATCATTCATGTTAGTTATGATAACACTGAACTCACCTGAGTAATTGCTGACATTTGGGGGAATGGCGAGAAGTCAGGTTCCAAGCAAGCAAACAGTTTAACCAGATTCAACCCTTTTGTCAGGCTGTTTTTATATTGACGCCTTTCTTCAGGAGGTTGCTATTGAGGGTATCAAACCTACAAGAAAAGATAGGCTCTAAGTATGCCAAATGGTATTACAACACTCACATTAATCCTTTTACCTCCTCCAAAGAAACCTCTTTGTTGTGCTCATGTTAGCTAGCTGGTTGCAACAGCAATAGGAACACAGCTCTTCAGTCTGTGGATGCTAACTAGATAACGACTGATTTATGACCTGGTTTAGTTAAAAATAGATAAAAAAACTTTACCACACAAATACAACTACTTATAGTTACTAATAATAAAGCTATACAACTATTATTTTCATTTGATAAATCACATTGTCACCTTGGGGCAGAAAGCAAATGTTCTATAGCCACAGTCCACAACCCCAGCTAAGCAACTTTATTTGGAGGCCACACTGAAAGTGAGTACATCTGAAAAGTACCTTATAATTACTACGGCAAGTGCATTAGGTCAAAATTGAAGCCTGTCAACTGATTAATGTTTACAACAGACAGTTTGCTAGTAATTTTACTTTTCACATGCGTTTGTCTTCCAATTAACGTTGGCTAAACCAAAGCGAACAAGCCCTCAAAGAGGCAGCGCCGATTTCATTGGTTGACACTACAGCTGGCATCCTATTGGCTGCGGAATTTTGACAGGCATGTTGCACAAAAAATCCAAGCACACAGAAAAAAATCCACGCGAGCAGCAGAAATCCGTGAGCAGACTTTCCACAAGCGCACAGAAGTAGCCTGAGTGCGACAGCAGCGTTTTGAGAGAGAGCGCAGGAAATCCATGCAAGCAGAGACAATTTGAACATGAAATCAACAAAGACTGCTCTCAATCTGAAAGAATGTGCTCTTGATTAAAGATAGGAAATAACCTCTTGTGATTGATGGTAGCTAAAACCACAAAAATAAAGACCCACGTTGTAATAAACTAAATTTTCCCCTTTATTAAACCTTTTAGACTTTAAGTATAGACCCTTCCAGAATACAATACACAGCTTATTCACAGATGAGTACTAATTACCTGAAATACAAGCCTTCTGCTTTATAACTCACGTTTGAGTGTCCTTATAAAAACTGTCACGTGAAAACACAGATGATGAGAGACCATAAACACGGTCACGTGTCTGTCTCCTATAGGAACAGCATATCAGTGTGTAACTTTGACCCACAGCTCTTTATCTCGGCCACCACTGTACCATGTGCTTTCTTTCACATGAGCACAGTGGCTCTTTTGACCAATTTAACAAATTATAGCTCACTCCTTTAGGAAAGCAGAGGTAGCTAGCATGCTGGGAGTTTCCCCCCAGAGCGGCGGGGATAAACGTAGCCCAGAGCAGAGCCTCTGGGGAAATGACCCAGGGCTAAAAATACAGCTGAGCAATCGTTAGATGCTCGAGACTCAGCCCATTTAAGCTTGGCCCAGCCAGCTCAGTGTGGACTGCATAGTGGTTAAAATCATTGCTGTGGGTGTGTGAGTGTGGGTGTGAGACGAAAGAGTATTACTCTCCGAGAGGAAACAGACAGCATTGATTATTGTTGGAATGATTCAGTGTTTACATTCAGTCAGTGAGCTGAACATGCAGTAACGGATTATGTATGTGTGTAAAACTGAATGATTTCTTTCATTCTTTCATTGTAGGGTTGGCGGTTCGATCCCCGGCTCCTCCTGTCCATGTGTTGAAGTGTCCTTGAGCAGGACACTAAACCCCTAGTTGCTCCTGATTTGGAAGTCGGTTTGGTTAAAAGCCTTTGCTAAATGTAATGTAATGTATATGTATATGCTCCTGTGTATGTGATCTTGTGGGAAGCTCTGCTTTTGTTTTTTCAGAGTATATCTTTGCGTCTATATGTGTTTTTTAATCCCAGGTGCCACTCATCCTTTCCTCTGCTCCACACCTCCCATTTCTCCCTGGACATCCTTGTGCATTTTTAGGGCAATTATTTGGAAACTTAAAAAACACACACCATCTGGACTGGCAGCAAAGTGGCTACGCACAGCTCTACTCCAGTGTTTACACGGCATTTTGGACAACAGCCCGCAAACGGTTTTAGACATGCCTCAATGTGAGTATTTTTCAACTAAGCTGCTGGAATGATGAAAAAACCTTTGGCTTTGATGAGAAATTAAACAGTATCCCTTGCTGGTAATTAAATGACAAGATGAAAAGCTAAATGTGCAATTGCAAGCAATGTTACACAAAATGATTGTCAAGGGGCCTAATTTGTCTATTCTCATATACAGTAAGCTACTGATTCATGCCCCAATGAATATTCCCAAAACAATGCAGGCTGAGGAAAGAAATACAAACCTAAGCAGTTATTGGCTCTTCTGACATGCCACTCATTGCTGTGACTGTGGATCAGTCTCAAATTAAATTATATTTGCTTATTTTAATACACCGTGAGCCACAGCTGTCTGGGGTTACACCATCAAGACAGTTAAGACAGGTAGCTTGTAACTAAAAATAAATAAATACTGAAAGTGACTTTAAAATATTTTTGGTATTGTGAGTTGCCCCATTGTGTCATCACAATTGGCACAGGCTGAAAGATATGACACAGGACACCTGTAGGGGCTCTAGCTGACATGTCCAGCAGTGCCTTCTAGTGGGAATAAACACAAACAGCAGGCCCAGATACTACTTGACATAATGATAGTTTACCTGAAGCCTTTGTCTCTCACAGTAAAATTCATGCAGATATTATTACTTACAGCTGCCAAAAACAGCAGCAACTATTTTGTCACTAGAGGCTAAAAGGTCAATTAAAAGTGTGAAGGATCCTCGTTCCTTCAGTGACAGAACTTCCTGACGTTCACTACTTTTAGGAAGTGGGTGAAAATTGTGAATGTGTTTGTTTGCCTTCAAAGTAAAAGCACAGCTGTTTGGCCTAAAACTGTTTTCCCCCTTTGGTGGCTGCCTAAAAAGGCAATCCTGTTACACTGGAGATGAAGCCACCCATGAGCCAATTCCTGCTTGATTTAAAAGATGCAAAATGTAATGTTGAAAAAGGGATGCTTCAAAATGAAAGGGCAAGTGGAAGCCTGTGAAGGCTTCTGGCTCACTGTAGTTTTCAGTTTCAATCATCCAAGCATTCACACGTTCACTCATGCAAAATGTATAATATACAAATATGCACAGTATTTACTGTAGTACATGTTTTCCTCCCAGAAGAGACTAACACCTAAGCAGAGTAAACAGCAGAAATCAATATCACCATATTAACAAGAATAGTTTCCTTTCCTGAAATGTACACTAAATCACATGTAAAATAATCAAACTCATGTACAGCACAATGCCTATTATAATTAAATGTTTTACTCATTTTCCATGTGTAAAACGTATGGCCCAGCCCCCCTACGTCATCAGGCTCAATATCACACAAGCAAAACACACACACACACACACACACACACACACACAGCTGTTCCTCTCTCATGCTCTATGGTCCTTCATCTGCAGCTTTCACACAGCCATGTCCCAGAAATGTAAACAAGGTGCTAAGGAAGGAGGGGCTGTGTAGGCCTGTGTGTATCCAGGGTTAGGGTTTGGGTTGGAGTGTGTATGCTTATTCCCATCCCCACCCCCTTGAGGTATAGGGGCTTCTAAAAATGCTAGGAATCCCTTAGGACCAGACGAGAGGAGAGTAGATGGTCCTTGCTGTGGGAAAAACCCCTGAGCCTTCTGTGACCCTAAACCACTGCTGCATTTTCTGTGTTTCTCACTCCGCCTGTCCCTGCTCCTACTGATACGAATCCACCCGCTCACTCTGTTATGTAACCAAGAGCCTTTTCCAACATGTGAGAGAGGAGGGAGTCTCTAAAGGCATCTGCCAAGTATTTTTACTCTTTAAGGGTGTGTGTGTGTGTGTGCGTGCGCGTGTGTGTGTGTGTGTGTGTGTGTGTGTGTGTGTGTGTGTGTGTGTGTGTGTGTGGAGAGAGGGTCTACATCCACATCCACACAAAACTATTGAATAAGTCAATTTTTCTCCTCCACTCTTAATATTTCAACTATGCATATGTCCCAATATGGTAATAACACAGGATCATAAAAATTGTGAAAGAAATGAAAAGGAATTGAGCAAGCCTCATCTAGAATACAGTACTTCATTACTATACTTTTTACTTTTATTTTCTTTGGCCTGAACTTACCATGCATGTGAAATATGAGATGTTCTGTACATAATTTTTGTATTATTTTATTATATAAGTATGTATGTAATGTAGTTAATAACCTCAATGACAAAATAAGTTGTATGTCAGTGTTTATCATGTTCATCTTAGTTGAGTGTGATAGAATGCTAAGAGTTGATAATTCACATAGAACAAAATTAATGCTGTTAGTTTTGCATGTATTCACCAAAATGATAACAAATCATCCTTTGGGGAAGATGAATGTGTACCAAATTTCATGGCAATCCATCCAATAGTCAGAGATATTTCAATCTGGACATGTCAAGCTGCTAGCATGGCTAAAGAAATACTTGGTTAGGTCAGGGAAAGATTGTGGTCACGAGCAAAAGAAACCAACACAAACTGTTGGTACAAACAGTGGTCTACTGTGTCAAAGTCTCCCACTTGGTACAGCAAACCACACAACCGTCCTACCCAGTTTGAGGTTGTTTCCAAAACACCGTCAAACCACTCCGCCTTTGCAACTGAGAGACAAAGTCATAAAGAGTCCTTGTCAGGAAAACATGTCCTTTTAGATCAGATAGGTATAACTGAACCGACAATAGGAAACCACACCAAAATGCAAGGGTTGCTGGGTATAAGGAGGAGGATGTTTGTATCTTATAACCACTTTTTTATCTACAAGTTTGGAAAGGCTGACATAGCTAAACAGGCTGAGTGACCACAGCCTAAACTGATGTTTCTCCATACTGTACTTTCTAACACTGGTAAGAACACTGGAGAGGGCCAATTAGAGCTTAGAGTGCAGACTAGTCCATTATGATTATAGGCCATAGTGAATGGGAATGGAAGTATTTTGACTGTTTTGACTCTCTCAACACCTAACTTTTTGTGAGATGACTTCAAAAAAATGCAGTTTACAAGCCACTGTTTACTTGTAATTTAGCAATATAAACTGACAGGCTCGGTTATTTTTAACCACATAAATTAAAGTGTAAAGTGTGCTCACAATTTGACTTAATCTTTATAAGCTTTATTTCAGTATACTTCATATAGCACTTTTCAAACGTCAAGGCATAAAAACAAGGACACAAACTGCAAAAAGGAAATGTTTAAAGAAAGGAAAAATTCAAAGAAACCTGTGAGCTTTATGATGCTTTAAAGAAGTTTTCTCTGCATGAGATATTATTAACAATATTTCTACTTTTGTAGGATTAATTGTCAATTAATGGAGGAGTATAGTTTTGGTAGTAGCATTTGGATACCTTATCTTGTTAAAAAAAGATCCAAGGTCCAGTCTTCCATAGATCGCTTTTAGGTCTTATGTAATATATACACACTTGATTATCACATAGGACACTAATGCATGATGCCTGGCTCTTGGTACAAAATCATTTTTTCCCCCAAGGAACTGAGATCATACTGTATATCGTTACAGGATGCCTGGTTGGTGCTTGTATACACAGCATAATGCAGGGCACATCAGGGAAATATGTGTAGTTCTAAACAGCGCTAATTGGACTACATCTAGACCATCTTTGCCCTGCAGTTACTCATTACTCAGCAATGTCCTGGACCTGTTCCCCCACTACACAAGACCTATAAAAAAATTGAAAAAGAAGAAGAAGCTGGATGACGTAGGTGTTCATGGTTTATGGTTTTTTGAGTGTGCGTGCATATCTTAGCTTGTGAGTGCATGCATTCTTTGTGTGTGTTTCTGGGGGGGGGGATGTGTTCAGATGTGTGTCTACCTCACCAGAAACCCTAATATCTGTCTGCCTCTCCCTCCATCCCCACGTCCAAGCTTTGTGTTTGTGCAAAATAAAACCTATTCCTGGCAGAGCGGGCTCGACATGAGGGCACATCTGAGGAATGCTCCCAGCATGCTCTACAGCATGCCATGCACATCCAAGTGCGGGGGTCTGGTTGGGGGTAGTCACTTCTGTCATCATCACTGTTGGATGGGATCTTCCAAGCACACATCATCAATTACAATTAACAGACTGCCAGTTGCCATCACCTTCCCACAGTGGGCTGTTTTATTCCAAATTCACTCTGTAGACTCACTAGTTAGCAACTAGTGGGTTAATATGTTTAAATCAAGACTAAGAGGCAACTACATAAATTTTCCTTGAACATGCTGGTGCAGTTAGCAAAGCTGTGGCTCCACGTAAGTGAATTTTGAACGTCTACAAATCCATGAGAACTTGCTAATCTCTGTCTACTTTGGAAGACGTTAGCTCCAAAACAGCCACAATGGACCTTGTGATGAGCTTACTTTTGTCTACTAATATTTCCAAGGTAAAAATTAGCAAAAAAATCTCAACCTTTATGTTATGCTGTTAGTGGTTAATTTACCCCGAAGCTGCTAGCCTTAAGCTGAGATAAGAAGTGGGCTACAAAGGTTACCAGGTACACTGGTAAACTCATTTATTTCTACCTCCACACTCCCAGATTTATGTCATTTTCAAATTTGTACTTCAGATCCAACCAACATTGACTCAAGTGACATCACTTGAGGCAGTTTATTAGACATCTTGAAGCTCTCCCTGTAGCTACAAGCATATACAACTGTTTTTATATATTCAACTGTTCTTGCCAAGACCTGTAAACAGACACTGATGTGTAAGGTAGGTGGAATTCCCCAATAAGGAGTTCTTAGAGAGCCAAAAGAAGGACATTTGAACATCTACAATCTACAAGGTTGTGTGATACGATCTAAAGTTCCGCTACACATACTAAATGGTCCTTGCAGTGAGATTGTTTAGTCAACATGGTTTGATTTTATCAAAGCCAAAAATATGTTTGTAGTTGGAGCACCTTGAAGACGAGTCAGAGACACACAGTGACTTCTTGCATGTTTTACTTGAACATTGCAATCAATCACTTCAGTCACAGATCTCTGCATCTGAATAATCAGAATAATCATCAGAAATCAGTTGTAATAGGTTGCAAAAATGATTTGTAGTACGAGCAGTACAGTCATTGTGAGATTTTAAAAGTCTTCTGTACTGGTCTGTCTTTTGTCATCTGAAGTAATTTATATTGGTTGGAAGACTATGCCCTCCCTGTTGCTTCCAAATACAAACCACACCTTTTTTATATTAACCCAAAAATTAAAAAATATCTTTTAAGATATGTTTAACCAAAAACTAAATATATTAACCGTTCCAAATTGTATTATTATTGCCATTTTCTTTTTACTTATATTTAGCTAAAACATTTCTGAAAGTTTCTCTCATGTAATAACTTCTTAGATCAAAATAGTAAAATCAAAAGACAGCACTTGTTGTTCTTCTGCTGAGAAACGGCTGCATGAAAATATCTGATAATCATTTGATTCAGAATAGAGCATTATGAAGCTCTTATAGTCCCATCTCAATGGAATGTCTGGATTTTCAACATTTTCCAACATTTTTCTCCAACAAAGTCGAGCAAAAATATGCTCGATGTTGCAATCAGTCTGCACCTGAGTGGGGTAGTAAATCATGTTGGTCTCTGGCAGTGAGCGAAGGAATTCACCAAACAAGGGGTTGAGGAGAGCCGACACACACCTCAGGCCAGAGTACTGCTGCTGGGAACGCCTGCAGGCATGCTCACCCGCACGTCCACAGACAGCATCATCCACTTCCTGTCATACTACTACTGACCAACTACCATGGCAGGACACATAATAACTGTACAAATGATTCACATGTACTTTATTATAAACTGAATACAAAACTCCACACCGAAACTCAGTGTAACGCTTCAGGTGCATTAAAGCAACCTGTGTTCAGTCTACATCTACTTCCCACGCTTCACATTCACATCTGGCTGTATTTTCAGCCTAAAAGAAAGCATGATCATTGTTTACCTTAAAAGCCATTATTGCAGTATTCCCTTCACTCTCCTTGATGGTAAAAGGTACATCTACAAATCTTTTACACCTCAGCTCATCAGCTTTTATGAGAGCAATCAGCTCCTTTTATGCTTGCACAAAAGCCTCTGGGGAGACTCCTGTTGGCAAGCTAAGGAAAAAGAAGATAAAATTGAGAGAGATGTCCTGTGGCTTCTATTTCCTTTTTTTATTCTATTAAAAGAGATCATTGATGATATATTATACTCTGTATTTGCATTGAGTCACTGAAAACTAAGTCAAATGAGCCAAACAGCTTCACTAACAAATATATTTCAGTATACTGTCTAACTGTAAATGTATGCCTATTAAGGTCCAATGTCATTCATTGAATTTTCTAGTAGCAACTTAAAATTGATTGACATCAGAACAAATGGCCTGCGCTGTCAGCAGAGAAGTAGCAGCATTAACACACTACAGGTTAAGTTAGTGAAGTAAATATTTATGTAATATGGAAACCACCAGGTAGTGTGGGAATTCTTGTACTGAGACCAAAGATGTTCATTTCAGAAACCAAAGAGCTCAGGTCAAGAGCTGCCCTTTAACAATGCCCAGAAAGCTTAGCCCATACAGCTGGACATCTTAAACAGATGTTTTCATGTAGAAAGCATCTAGTGCAAAAGCATCTGCAGAGGATAATAACATGTTCTTGCTTGATTACTGCAGCTTTTATTAAAGAAAAACAAGACATTTTGAGACATATTTTCTCTGTGAGCGTAGAAAAGCGCAGGGGATGTTTGCTTTGGTTTGTCAAGCACCCAAAACCATTTAAACACACAACATAGAAAGTGAAAGTTTTGTTAGAAAGAAAGTGAGCAAATAATTTCCAAGTCACTGCTTCTAATGCCAATACCAAATAAGGCAACAGAACAAGCATGTTTTTATTGCCCTTGCAAAATAACTTCATACTCAGACTACGTCCCACTTTGTTCAGTGTTATTTTAACCACCAAACACGTCATCATGATACAGCAGATTCAAGGACACAACTTTATATTTACCTTTCTTATCTTGGCGATATTTAGTGTTCATGCCACAGCAACCAATACATCCAAAACCTAAAACCCACTTTTTTTTTTTTTTTTACAATTTTAGCAGACCAGAGAAAAAAAACTGCTCAACAATGGTTAAGTCAAGCAGAGCCTGGCTTATTTATACAGCCCCAAATCACAAGTTTGTCTTAGGGGGGCTCCAGATAATGGTTCATTATCTGCAATAGTAACTGCCTTGTTAGTGTAGCTGATAGAGGCTGTTACTTTCCAACCTTGTTTGCAATAAGTATGCACCAGGAAGGACCCAATAATGCCTGCTGAGCACGTACAGCATGGAAGGAATTACTAAAACAAAATAAAATGTGGTACTTACCAGCTCATAGTTTGTCGCCGGAACACAAGATGAAGACACCTAAAAACAAAAATAGAACTGATCAGTCATATTGTTGCTTATTTGCAGTTGTGACTTGTAACATTTCTGTATGTATAGCTTTCAGTTCAGGCTTTATTTCTTGATACCTTGAAAGTGCAACCAACAGCTTTAACATGCCCCCAGTGTTGTAATAATTAGCCACAGGCAGATGCTAAACAGAATTGAAGGACAGTAATGTAAATGGGCTCACTAGTAGTGACAAACCCATAGTGAATTATCACCCAGCTCTACAAGTCCATGCAGCTCTATGGAGCATTTTAGCATCTTTCAGTTCACCGTTTTGTCTTCACAGCACACAACTTTACTGTTTCGGTTCAGTCTTGCTGTTCTCATCAACCTAATTTCCAGCAGCAGCAGGTAGCTGTTTTCAGCGAGAAAACTGATAAAACCACTTACCACCCATACCTGGTGAACATACTCGATCATTAAGCAGCTAATGAGCTAGATGCTAATTGCTATGGATCAACTGGATATAATAATAGCTGACTGTCTGCCAACATGTTAGCCAGTTCCAGCTTCATAAGGGTGATAATATGTCAATGTTGCTGTCCCCAAGTGTTAAGAAATCAATGAATGCAGCTTTAAATAAATTGTGGTCTTACAGTACTGTACGCAGCCTATAACTGGATTAAAAAGCTTAACTGTTCATCTCTCCTACTAGAACTCTGATATGATGCTGTAAGATGTTGTTTAACACAACTGAAGAATCAGCAGATGTAAGGTGGTGGTGGGATTGCTCCAAGAGAACTCATGATCTGTCAAGTGCCCAAGCTAATCCAATTACCATCCGACAGTTTCCATAATCATTCTGTGAGCTCGGACCAAGAGAATGACGACAGAAGCTGATAAACAGGAAGAATATAATGATAATGGCCTCTAACAGAAGATTCAAATGAAGTGCTTCCAGAAAAAGATGACCGCTTGATGAAGATGAAGACAAACAGGAGGCCACCACTGATGTGTCCTTCCTGTGCATGTTTGTATTCTGTCACTTTGTTTCTGTTCTACCATAATTTTTCTGATGCTGCAACCAGGAAAAAAATCCCTACAAACTTAATTTTCACCAGTTAGAGATGTACACCACCATCTGCTCTGTTTGTAACTGACAAATGAAAGCACAGGACAGCTTTATGATTCCAGTAGGCTTTTGACTTGTTTGTATCCTCTATCCTTCTTTTATTACTATCACAGCTGTGTCTGTTTTAGCTTTGAAAGATTAGGCCTCTAAAACTACCCTTCATCTTTGCTGCTGCTCTACCACTGTCCTTATCCAAGACTAATTGTGTCACTGCGTGAAGAAAGCCCTTCTGCTCTGTTGGGGTCTGCTTTGTGTTTCTGTTCCATTCCGTTCCGTTACATGTTACATTCCGCATCTGCCCGCAAAAATAAAATCGAACTCTGGCCCTCTTGTTTCATGTCTTAACGTATTGTCTTTCTAAAACGATGTGTGCTTTCATTAACACATACAGAACATATTACAGCTTAGTTCAGATAGTAGATTTTTGGGATAATGTTTCAAACATTACCACGAGGGGCAAAGATACCAGCATTTACTACATTTGAAACTGAAATTGTATAAAATTCAGTTTCAGTGTTAATGGAGTGTGAATGTTTTTTCCAACACAGAAATCCTGCAGTGTACTGTACTTTTGGGATGTGGGTTGTAGTGGATTCTTCCAAACCAAACTAAAAGGACTATTGGATGACTGCCATTGCGATGTTAGGATGGCTGATTAGATTCACTAAGTTAAGGATGTGTGAGTCACCTTGGGTCATTACAGACTATTTGTCTCTTTTATAGCCATTACCCCATTTGGAATACAGGAACGTTAACTCTAAACATGAAATGACCATTATCAGCCGTTATCAGATTACATGTTTTAGTTGCTTATAGCAGTAAAAGCAGCTGATACACTGATATGAAAAGAGGCAGTGCTTAAAATTAAGACATGCTCCAATATACTTGCTGTTAGTACTTCCATAACACCTTCCTAAACAAACTTGTGAGATATTAAATACAAAATTGTGAGGTGAAAGGAACATATTTCATGGGATCAAAATGTTCCTCTGTGACTGCTGAATGTCACAGTCGCCAAACACGTTGTCCTATGTATCAGCAGCCTGCTTGAATGATGGCATACCAGTGGAATGCGTCTGTTTTAAGAATTCCGTCTGGCATGGTGGAGTGTGTCTGGAGTTGACAGGATACTGTATCTCCGTCTGGCTCAAATCACCTCTATCACAAGTTATTCTAACCTTCCCATAACCCCCTCTATTCCCCCAAACCCCCTTCCTACTTTACTATCCTTATCACTCCACACACAACGACTTGTGTGACACTTCTTCCCTCGGAGGCCCTGCTCCTTCGGGTGCCTCCCTTCTGCCCTGACTTCTCAGGCCAGGTCAGTGTTTCCACCTGACGCTGCCTCTAAACATCCTAGTTAAAGAAAACTGAAAATGGTCGTATCCTGATTGAGAAACCCAACCATGCTAAATGGGTAATCCCAAATGAAAACAGATACTGTGGCATGTTTAGGCCCTTGTTACTCTCTGCTCTTTGCTCAGGGAAGTAGTCAGTAATAGTAACACCTACACCAACACCAACACCAACAACAAAAATACTGATTAGTGTTCAAATTACCTATGTGCTATTTTAGTATATTGGTACTATTTGTATTTACATGGACACTTAAAGCCTGTACACTACACCCCTCACCTTAGATTGGTTCCTGCTCAGGACTGTGTGGGTGTGCAAAGACAGTGATTGATTGACATCTCCTAAACTGAGTTTCTGTGTGCCTGTGGGGGTAACTTAAACCTTATTAGTACATGGGGTTTGGTGACTCCCATGTCATTTCTGCCAGAGCTCTGCTAAGCTTCAACCCAAGCAGAGGTCTAATAAATTAATATAAGCCATAAGACGAACATTGCTAACAATGTAATTGCTGCTTCTAAACATACCAATAAACAATGTATTTATTAACATGATCCAAAATTAACTGTGAACAACCCCAATGAATCTTTTCTCTGGCAGACATACCATGAAGGTGCAGTTGATCCAGTCAAAGCATTTAACCCTCTGTATTTCTGATGCTCAGTGGTCAACATTATAAATGTTGTAACTTTGCAGCTCCCGAGTGTGAATATATACAATTTTGAAGGAGGTGGCTAAAATAACATATTGTACAAGCAACGCAAAGTACAACTAGTGTACAGCCCCAGAGTTGCTTTGCTTTGGTGTGCCATTAAGGCATGTAGATGAATGCAATAAACAGTACCTTGACTGGACAACATTTCAATCAAAGGTCCAGCCGTCAGATAAACCACATTGTGAGGAATTAATGGGAAATTGAATCATGAAATGTGGCTTTTTGGGACACTGTGCCAGCAGACAAGAGGGTAAAACATAACACAAAGAGCCACTTCATGAACAAGTCTCCTCTCCAAAGATCAAAAAGACTATGGCAACTGACATTTAGTTGAATTTTATGTCTAATAAAATCATACATTTTATTTGCACTAAACTGAGTTAATTATGTTTGAGACAACATCAATGCCAAGTTAGCCAATGTCGCCAGTATAATAAAACCTCTGATGTAAAGGTCAGATTGAGCGGGTAGGTAGTCTGCCCACATCAGAATAGCTCCCATTCTCCCTCATGCTAAGTAGTTGCCTCTTAACTTGCTGCTGGAGTGGAACTTTGCACAACTGCAGTCACAGCCAGGATCTCCCAGAAACCACATGGAATATTTATCTAAAGGCAGAGTACAGGTGAGCACTTATCAGTGGGTTAGCCACAAGTCAAGCAGTGGGAAACCACTAGGTGAAAAATACCCTTGACAAAAAACATCTTATCTGAAATCTATGCATAAAAGAAGGTAATAAGGCTTGTATGCTTCCATTCAAAAGAATGGAGGCATGTGAGCTACAGATTGTCAGCATAGCTCTAAGAATAGCAATGTTTGCCCGTCGGTCCAACAAACTGGTACAGACTGAAATATCTCAAAAACTTTCGGCTGGACTGCCATGAAAGTTGGTAGAGATATCCATGGCTCCCACAGTGAGTCCTACTGATCCCTTTATTTTTCCTCTAGTGCCACCATGGGGTTGACATTTGTGGTTTTGAGTGTAAAATCTATGGGATGCATTGCCATGAAACTTGAAACAAACATTTTCCTCAGAATGAATTGTAATATGATCCCTTAACATCCAGTGCAATCAGCAACATTTCCATTTGTCCACAATTTTGGTTTATGGCTAAAGACTTGCAAAACTAATAATATATTCATCAGCCTCAGGTTTACTTTGTGTTTAGGTCTAATTAGCAAATGTTAGAATGCTACCACACTAAATTAAGATGGTAAACATTTTACCAGCTAAACATCAGCATGTTAAAATTGTCACTGTAAACATGTTAGCATGCTGATGTTAGCATTAAGCTCAACGCAACACTGTTTGTAAATCCAGCCTTACAGCCTTCTTAGTCTTGTTTATTTACAACCTACAAGAATAAGTAAATTAAAAGAATAAGTCTATCTTGATCCATTACTACCATATTTAAAAAGTTACGTTAAGCTATCGCAAGACAAGATCAGAACAAACCACTGGTCTAGAACCATACTAAATCACATCTAAATCAAGCATAGACACATAAAATCTATAAAAGTAAATTGAAATGAACGCAATGTAACAAACAGCATGTGAATCGCATTTTAGATGAAAACCTACACACAGCCTTTGTCCATGCACTGCTGTGCGTGGGGAGGAGGCCTATCGAGTGTGTTGATGCTATCGAGAGTATTCAAATGAGTGTAATATAATAAAGCATAATTGTGTTGTTGCATTCCGTACATGCTTATGTTAACAGCATTAAACAAGGGCCCATTTCCTGCAGACAAAAGTCCAAGTCACACGCCTCTGGCTTGCAGGACAACGTTCACATGCAGTCAGCTTCCTGCTAGCTACTGACACACTCCAGACACAGTCATGTTATGTAACTGATGTCTGTCTCCCAGGTCAGAATATGCTAATGACCCTCCTCGCTAATGACAGGACCAGAGAGCCTAAATTAAACAATGAATTGATTCATTATTTTAGTAAACCACCTGCAGTAAAATCTCTGCTATGCTTATGTCTATAAATCTCAAACTATCAAACAGCAGAGTGATAAATCATGGCAGAGAAAAGCACATTCCAGCTTTACTTCAAGTAGTGAAATGATTGCCACGCAGGTTTAGCTTGTTTCCACCATGGAAAAGGAGTGCGGGGTTATGCGATGCAGCTAAAAAAATGTTCCCCGGCCCTCTGCGCTGGCATATAAACACGCGGCCGCCCTGAGTGCTTTTATGTTTATCCAGCTCCTTGCATCTGGCACATCCTAGCAGAACTATTCAGTGTGCAAATTCAATTTGTGAGTCGTAACCAGTAACAGAAGGCTTTTCTGCCGCCGTGATGGTTGAGTGTGCCAGAGTCCGTATGGACTTATTGGGATATAATCAAAGCACAAAGGAATGATGGGAGAGCTCTGGTCCAAGTGCCCATGCCCTATCACTTTGTAACTGGAGAAGCAGATAAAGACAATCAGTTTCATAAGAATGTTGATGCATCTACTGTATTTATACTGAATGATCATCTAGCAGAATCTCTATGTCCACGCTAACTTGTCTCTTTATACCGGTCTGCATCTACATTTTTCTGTTCTTCTGTCCGTCTCTGTCTCTGTGAAAGTTATGGCCTCTGTTTCTCCTCCAGGAAAAGTTGTGGAAGAAGTTAGATTTATTGAGCAGATTGGACTGCAGGACATGTAGTCTCCAAACACTGTTCTCTGTTTCAGTGCCGCTGATTGATGTTTCGGATCATAAGACATATTTGTGTTTAAGTGTTTGTGTCTGTTTATTTTTGTATGCATCTTTGTGCATATGTATATTAAAGGAACTATGAGTGTACTGTCTTGTATACAGTACAGAAATTATACAGAAATTATTAGTCCATTAATCAGTTAATTGATCCCTAGTCGAGTAAAAACAAATGTGAGGGTTTTTCAGATTGTTAGTCAAGCAAAACAAGATAATATAATCATTACTTGCAATGTGTGCAATGTACTTCCTGTATGTGTGTGCTTTAAATAAAAGTGTCATGGAACAAGTTTGTGTGAGTGTGTATACTTAATAAAGATTTAGATCAACATCAGTGCAAAAGCAAATAACCAGAGATAAAACTGTAATCAATCAAATAAATATTAAGATGAACAAAACATAATGCAAACTTTATGTTATTCTGCTTGTGTATGAATAACATGAGTCCCAGAGGGATCTTAACAGCCTCTGCATGTCCCTGCCATGTTTCTTTTCCACGGCCGGGACTCAAAGTGTCTTTCTGCCGAGTGGTGCGTCTGTTCATTCTTGCCCCGTCTTTGTTGAACAGGGCCGACGGCGTGGAGAGGGGAGAAGCTACGGCTCGTTTCTTTTGTTCCAAAGTTACAGTGGAGGTCACGTTCCCTTCCCAGGCCCTTTCAGCTAAGAGCCAATATTTACCAGCACGCTAATTTACACATTTAGTATGGCTCTCACTGTTTGGCACCAGGCCAAGTGTTGGAGGATTAAGAGGAAGGGGGAGGGGGAGGGCAAGAGAAGAAGGCAGCCGTGAGGAATCAGGGTTGGGGTGGGGGGTGCACGCCCTTTGGCATCCACAGTGAAAGTCCTTGCTTGCAGAGCTGGTTGTATTTCCAGCCATACAACTTTGCCATCTTTAGTGCTGCTTTTGATAGAAAGATGTGTGTTTTTTCACTGCCAATCCCATTTCGAGTTATTCTGCACTGAAGCAACTCTTTGACATTTTGGGCAAAGTGCTTGTTTGCCATCTTACCCAGAGACAGATGAGAAGATCAATATCCATTTCATCTCCTCCCAGCATAGAGGAAATGTCTTGGAGGGGTTTTGCTTAGCTTAGCTCAAAGACAAGAAGCGGGGGGGAACCGTTTCAGCATCTCCCCGTCTTGTATCTTAGTGACACTGTTAAGATGAAAACATTTTCCCACATGATGTCATTGGATATCTGCTTACATGTGGGAGAAGTTAAAAACCAATGCAAAGACATTCCCGCAGATTAACTGAAAAAGTCAGACAGGAAAGACTTAAACGGAAAAGACTTATAGGAATGACTATAGAAAGCCAAAGGGGTATATCAGGGAAAATAGGTAAATATATATTTTTAGACACACAGTATAAAATATTGGAATAATAATGTGTCTGATATAGTTTTTTCACAAAGAAGTTTAATTACCTCTTTAAAATTTCTTAAAATTGTATCTATTTCTACTTCCTCACTGAAAAATCCAGAACTTATGAATATGCAAATACTGTTGCACACAAGAGGTTTCAAGTTTCCATATCACACTTGTGGAAGTTGCACACTGAACCTTAACCGGCTTCCAAACAAAGTTGTAATGTCAGATCATTCTGTACGTACACATGTCCAGCTGAGATTTAAGGTGAGCACAGAGAAACTTTCCCCCTCCGGCAGATGAATGTAAAAAGTGTCAAACTGTGCACATACATCATTTTGCACAGCAAAGGTCAAACATCACAGTACAAGCAAAACATATTTTTGAGTGGAGGGAGATTTTAAAGTTGATTCTACCCTTAAACTACTAGTCCCATACGTTTTAGAACAGTTTGATGTATACTTTCCATTGTATCCTTAAATGCACTGAAAAATAACCACATCATTTGATATTGTGGTTATTAGAGTTATTATGGTAACTGTGCATGCTAATATTTAACATGGTAGAGAGTGCAGTATTTGCCTTTGTCTTAACCATACTCTTATACCACAGTATTGTGCTCCAGACAGACAGAAGAAATGGGATGTAGCTGGTAAAAGTAATCTCACCTCAAGGTCCATTTAAGTAGCTGTTTTGGAGCTTTCAAATCATATCACATAATCATCTGTAGATGGAGTTGTTATGGAATTGTATGGTTCAAGATTCTTTTCTGAGCGCTTTACATCTGTCACTCCATATCATGTGATATGATTGAGCGCTCAAGAATAGCTACTAAATGGACCTTGTGGTGACAAACTCAAGGACTTTCAATTTTACATTAGGTGTAGTCTGTGACACCATTTCTGTTTGTATATTTTGTGGAAGCTTGTAGTATAATAGCTGCTATCTTTCTAGGCTACATAGGATTTGTATGAGGAGCGGCTCAGTCTCAGAAGGCAGGAGGTTGCTGTCAGGAGGGGAACTGGACAAGCTGAGGCGAGCCTGCGCTAAGAGTCAGCCATGGCAGCATCCAGCACACCACGACAAGCTTAGCAGGCAGAAAGCCCCCAGGAGGGAAGGACATTTATGTTAACATGCAAGGATCTTACAGGCAACTGTTGCACTAACTCACCCTGACACCTACACACTTTGCGGTGTCTTCTGACAGATGGACGGGTAGGTTTGGGTTTCACATTTAATCCCGCCAAAGTCTCTTCCTGTCTTTCTGGTCATCTCCTTCTGCTCCATCTCCTTTATCTACTTCTCTTTCAACTGGCAAAAATTGTTTTCCTCACGCATGCACCAAAAGCTGAATAAGGGCAATTTTAGTATAGAGATTATGTAGGAATTCACTGTGAGGTTCTTTCTTTGCTCCATGTTGTTTTGTACACAATCACTCAACAGTATTGACATTCAGTATACATTAAATAAACTGAAAAAATATTGATTATTGATTATTGTCACATCTGCATAACCAGGCTCCTGCCATCATTATCACTGCTGCATTAGCAAGGCTAAATCAACACTGCCATTAGCAGGTCATAAACAAGCAGAGCAAAAATAGCAAGGCCATTCAATTTTCATTTCAAGTCTTTACACACCAGTAAAAATATTTCTTTTTTGATGTAGAAATATCCACATGGATAACTGAGAACACAATTTATAGAAATAGTAGATGTTATGTACATGCTGAATCTGAAGGAAGTGCAAGAAAAGAAATACTGCATGTTACATTTCAAAGTAAGAACATAAGACATATTAATGTTTTGATGTGCTGTTTAGAGCCTGACAAACATCATCTTTTAGCACTCTGATCCTTGAGTCTGAGCTGTTTGGAGAGATTTGGGAACCTGGAATCAGTGTTTCCTGTCTTTCTGTTCAAAACCAAGCCCCCGTTCCCCATCAATCAGCCATGAAAAACAAACAACAATATGAGGGCTTTCTGGCAAAACCAAGGAAACAGGTCTGCTTTCTATAAACATTCCTCGGAAAGACATGAAGGCTTGATAAGAAAAGAAAAAAACGAAAAAATAACTCTCTACCCCACCCATTCGACTGCTGACACACACACACACACACACACACATGCACGCACACACACACATGCCATATGGAAACAACTCCAGTTTGAGTGGTGTTTTTAATTGATTTAATTGAATGTACAGTAAGTCAAAGCTGTCATTTTATTGGGTAACAGCAATTATGAAGATTTATTATATAAAGTTTATGCTTGTGCAGAGGTATTTTTATTCATATTTATCACTGCTCTGGTAAAAAAACTAAAACAAAAAAATCTTAATTCATAAAATCTCTAGTAAAAAACAATAAATTTGTCATCATCTGTGGGCTGGTTTTACTAGTAGCAACATATACCAGTGCAGATGATATTTGATCACATTTTCACCTTGCACATTTCATTGACACAGGATGGAGAAGGGATAGAGAGTTTTGGATCTAGAGTTTAAAAATGTTTTTATGGTTATTACGTCAAAGACTTAGTAAAAAGACAGGGTGGCAAAAGCCCCCACTCACTCTATTCCTTCCTGGAGGCTTTCCAACAGCATCTAATGCAAGTTGAGGCCTTTAGAGCATAGCTCGTGGTGCAGGTTTGCTCACAGGGATAAAAAAACATGAAACAACAACATCCTACGTTGTCTGTCTCCTTCCACGTTATCTATTTATTACGGTTATGTACATTTTTTCAACTAAATCTGATCTGCTAAGATCTGCTAATTCAAAACTGCCCACATGGCCTAAACATAACAAAACATCAGCTGAGTTTCATTGGAGGAGCCACATTCAATAAACATTATGTTGCTTTGAAGCCAACAGAGGTCTGTGTTTGTGAGATGGAGCCCTGCAAGGGTCAAGTAAGGCTGTCTACCTTTAAAACAATATGATGTCCTCTGCAGCTATAAGGAGTAAGGTAAGGTAAGGAGACAGTGTAAAGCCATTGGTTTCGGTAATTTGGCAACTGATAGGGCAGCCATCTTGGTGTTGTCACAGCAAATGGGGAACAAAGTAATTTGGTGATCAAAAATGTAAAGCCGCTTGTCAAGCTAAAAAGCCATGTCAAAGACTGGGAACGTTTTCTCCCCTTATTTCTCATTTCCTCGACTATGAAAATGCAAACGCTGTCCAAGAAAGGGCCATTATACCAGACTTTAAGCTTGATTGCATGGAGTCATTTAAAGGATTAGCCGTCATTAAATGTTTCACTGTAATGTTCCTGTTTTTAGGGGTATTATCAGGAGTTCCTCTATTTAAGGGGTATTAGACTGTGAGGGTCTCCATAAAGCTCTCGTCTGACTGTGCTGGCACCAGTTATCACTGAAGGACAAATGGGAAGAAACGAGGATTGTGGGCAAGTGGTTTCATTTAGAGTTGGGCTTTTCTTGAGTGGAAACACTTTCTTCCCAAAAAGACTGAAATACAAACCGGATTTGATGCACAACTTTGGTCAGAGTGAAAACACCAGTTTGAGTTGTAGCACAAAATAAAACCTGAACAATTAAACTGAAGACATTAAATCATTTCTGAGCAAATTAATGGGTATGATTTGATCAAAGTTGGTGGGCTTTGTTGGGTCTTAACGGTACTGAGCTGTTACAACATCAAAGCAGTAAATTGTAAAGGGGTCCACTTTTCATTTTAACTGCAACATTAGTTTCCGGATATGTTCTTTCATACACTCTTTAAACGCCTTCCTCTGGCCCCATGACAGCAGTTTCATGTGCCAGACAACCTGCTAAGTAACTACCATAGGTGAAACATTATATGACGCCCCTTGAAAACTAAAGCTTTTACTGTGCTCTCATTGGATGCTATTAATTATACTAAAAGCCCAACTGTAAGGCACGATGCTTTGGCACAGCTACAGATTATTTATGTTGCTAATGTATTGCTGGTTTAGTATGTGCCAGCATTTAGTCCAGAGGACAAAGGGTATAAATAAATTGCTGTGCACACATTACAGTTCTGCAGAGCAGAAATTCAACTACACAACATAATGTGTATTACATTAGATGGGATATGTATTAAGCAATGTATTGATTTAGCCTATGTTGTATATGCAAACTTTGTACTTGCTTACTTGCACTTACACTGGCTTATATTGTACCTTCATGCCCTTGAGTCAACGGCCAATGCCAAGTTTTCTATCCATCTATCTATCCATCTTTACATCTACCCACCCATCCATTTCACAGACAGGCAGAATGGGGGGAGATTGGTACAGCACATAGAAAAAAGCATAAAACTGGGTAAAGGAAATAAAGGTTTGGCTTAAACACTCATCTAACTATTCCTCTGGTGGTGTATGTGGTGATGTGAATTGAAACAAAGCTTCCAGTCTTATAACAGAAACATTTATCACACACAAGTCCTCTACACAGTCAGTGTGTTCTGTAGCAATGAGACAAAAAGAAAAGAAACAAGACAGTAATGCAAGAGGTTAAGCTATGTCTGCGCAGACTGACACACACACACACACACACACACACAAAGGAAGGATTACATCAGCAGAGAAGCATCAGAATTCAGGCTGGTGGTTTTATATGGTCATGGACCAATGCCTTATCCCTAATACCAGAAACACTCTCTCACTCACACACACACGCACACACACACACACACCTTCCCAAACTGCCAGACCCTTCCTATGTGCCTGCCGTGGCTGTATGTGTTGTTGTGTGTGGCTGTGGTTAGGCATCTGTCATGAGGAGCCTGAAGGAGGGACGGGAGGGATTGGGGGGTGACTGGAGCACTGTTTCTCTGGCAGATGGTAATGATGAAAAATGTCTCCTCTGAAATCCAGTCCGGCACGGGCACCCTGCCAGTGGATGTACGCCATTCCCACACAACCAGGAGTCATGGGTAATGCTGCTGTCCAGGCAGGACAGTGCTGTGTTACATTTATGTTGGACAAGGAATTATTTCCAAGGAAGGTGTGGGTTACACATCATACAAGTTATGACAAATCTAATGTCAAATATTGCACATAACAGCACGACATTTAAACAGGGTCTTAATCAATATCTTTTAATTCAGTTTTAAATATTAATGGATCAAATGTGAAAGAGGCCACTGGTAGAGATTAACCCACAGGTAATTATCACACAACTAAATTCTAATGGTGCTCCATGTCGGCTCAATGTGTAAATAAGTAACGCTTAGCTATATTAGCCATACCCACTTTATAAGGTGATATACTGTATACCCATGTTTACAGCTTATCATGTTGACCCCAAGTGACTATCAATTAATCATTGAATACAGGTTTAAAACATTCGGACATTCCCTTGATTTACAGTTGATTCACAATTTAATCCTAACACACACCTAACACAAGTGACCAACCAAAAATGTTCCTGATTTAGCCACACTTCTGGCCTGTCTTGTAGAGGGGCCCTGTTTAAAAATCTAGTTTTAAGATGTAATTTCAGTACAGGTTGGTTTCTGGGTCTCTGGGCATATAATGAAGCCCCCATGTACAATATGATCTGCTGTGCACACTGTACTTGAAAAGTGACAGGGTACATACACCATGCACAGGGAGCTGGAGGTGCACAGGGACCAATACTGGGTTAACCTAACAGGTTCTTTGACTGGTGCAATGCCACTCTATAACTAACCAATAGGACCTTTTGACTGCCAATGAGTTAACAGCTCATTAATGCACTTATTAGAGCCATATGTGAAGGAAATGAACACACTTTAACCCTATAATACTGTACAGGGAGCGCCGCATCATCCTAAAAACATTTTTTATACATTAACAATCCAGACACCCACACAGACAGGGTTGACAGGGAAAATCACAGTTGTCAGTGCACAGTGCTACCTTGCAAATCTGTCTAAGAATATGTTCCATGTTTTCAAACTGTGTCCCCTTCTTTTTCTCCCCAATTTGAGGCAAATTGGAGGCAAATGTGACTCACTCTACGTGCCAAAAATCCCCAAAGTACTGTGGGGGTTTCTCACGCCTGGGGCGATTTTCTGTGCTGCAGCTTTTGCAAGGTCCTATTGTGAAACACTGCAGCTGAGTACATGGCTGCAGACACACCAATACTGAATCAATGGAAGAAGGCTAACACACACATAATTCATTTTAAATGGATAAATGACTTTCTATGGCAAATGTTTGCTGGCAGTGTCTTCTCCAAACTGAACTTTGACCTGAGGTTTAGTACAGTATGGTGAAAACAGACACACACAGACACACACTCTCTCTCTCTCTCATACACACACACACACACACACACCTCAAAGTACCATCAGAGGTGCTACAAATTGAAAAAGAAGAAGAGAAAACTAAAAACAAGACCGTCATTCCAGCCATGACCATGGGCCACCAACCACAAAACATGGTAAGCCAAGAAGACCACACACAGACAGGCACTACAGAAACAAGCTGTGTTTTGCACAGACATTGAATCTCTACACTAATACAACAAAAATAAATTCCAATCTCTCTTTTACATGCTTGTATACATACACACTGTCCTGTCATCCATACAGCTACAGTTGACATACTAAAAGCAGAGCAATGCACTGTGCAAACATACAGACACATATAAAGATTGCAATCACTTTTCACACACATATCCATACAACCTGTGCATCTACTGTCGAAAAAGAAGAGTATTGCTCACATACAGTAAAATCTATAAACATAAACCATAATAGTACAGCACCTATGCCAGGTTACATACATGCCTGAAAAAACATGTGAGAGCACTTAAAGCTTTCACTTTCTCCCTACCGAATAAAGCAAATCCATAATGCAGAGGGTCGGCTGTGAAACACACAGCACAGCCAACACTTGGGACAGCCAGGCACTGAAATACCAGACAGGCAGCAGCTCTTTTCCCCTCTTACAGCCACACTCCTTACCTGAAACACTGCGGTGGCCATCCTGTCTGTCAGTGTGCGTCTGTTGTTCTTTTTTTCACTCTTTGGTTTTTCTCTGTCTGGCTGTGTTTTAGTGCTGCATCGTCCTTTCTCTTATCCCCCTCTGTGCAGCACAGAGGTTCTTTCTGCTCTGCTCTGTGCTCCGACCAGATGGCTAAAGCTAAGTCCACTCACTGTTACCTTGGTGCAGCGCAGAGCTGGAGGAGTGTACAAGTGTGTGTGTGAGAGAGAGTTGGTGTGTGTTTTTCAGGCTCCAGGCTAATAGGTCTGGCTAGTCTCTCCCTCTCTCACTCCTCCTCCAAGAAAATGAGCATAAAAATGTCTAAAGAGTCTTTATGTGAGTGGGCAGAAGTGCAGCCAAAGGCAAATCTTAACATCCCTCAACTGGAAACGGCGCAGTGCAGCACTCAGCGCTGAATAAGCAAGCAAAGTGTGGCTACGGGCTATAGCTATTTCCCTCTCTTTCTCTGCCTGGGTTTTCTCCTCCCTCTTGTTCAGTCCATTTTCACCCTCCTCCCAAATGGGGAGACACATGAGCAACGAGAAAGGAGAAAAAATATTAAACTGAATTTCCAAGGGAGATCAGGGGGAACGGGACATTAGCTCAGGAAACAAAAGCACAGCTCTTTTCTTTCTGTCTCACTGTCTTTCTCTCTCATTTACACACACATACACACACACACACTCACTCCTTCCTCACAAGCTCATTCTTCATTCTCTCCTTGTTATCAGCTTCTCAAGTTACAAGTTAAATATGAGTCGCCCCCCTCCACCCACCTTTTCTGTTTCTTTCCCTCTGTCTGACTTTCTCTCTCACACACACACTCTCACTCACTCACACACAAACTATACTCTACAGCTGCAATGGGAGAGAAAGTACCATGAATGAATCCATTGACTTCACAGCAACCAGTGTCAACAGCAGCGTGGAGATACATACTTACATACATCAGATACATAAATCAGAAGAAGTACGTCTTTCAACTCACAGCAACAACACATTCTCAACTCTGTCTAATATGCTGATAACGAGATATGAATGTGAACTTGAGATTAAAAACTGGAAACTTGCACAACTTTGTAGAGTAAAGTACGATATAGTAAGCGAGTTGAAGACAACTGTGGATCACTGCTGATTACCGTTTCTATAAGAAATTCCTATGGAAAATCAAGCGTGACAAAGAATGTATTAATTAGGATATAATAGCTATATTTAAATATATGTAACTATTTCCTTTAAATTTGCAGTCGTCCTTTCTGTAAAAATAAACTGACAAAGTTTATTGCTTAATTTTATTTGCTTAAAGGAAAATGCTTTACTTTCTGTAGCTATGTTTAATATTCTGTAATATTCTTCTTTGAGCCAGTTTACGGGGCTGGCGAAGGTCTCTCCTCTGGTGATGCTGCTGTGAAATTTTCAATTCAGTCAAGTGATGAGGCTCACTACTGACACGATGACCAGATGATCAGATGACTTACAGCAAAACAGTAGCTGTCAAGTTTGGGAAACAAGAGACCAATGAATTCACAAGAGCTCCAAAGAAATGTGAGAAATGAGAGCGCTGACACTATATCCAATCCAGTTACATTGTGGGCCATAAAAAGCAACTCCTTTCCCATTATAGATAATTTAATTCATTCTTCATATAAAAATATTCATTAGAGCAGTTTAGGAAGACTGGCTTTAATCTCACCTGGAATCATGGTGGTCAGGTAGTACAGTAAGCGTTCTGGCATTTTAATTAATTTCCTCAAACTCACCAGCTTTTACCCAGTAGCAGACAATGGGAGATTACTGAAGAATGTTTGGTATAAATTTGTAGCACATTAAGTATTATGCCTCAACATGGAAAGAATGGCCACTGTCTTTGATGTTGCTCTGCAGTAATTACACAGAAGGTGGTTCTTGAAGTAACACCTTTATCTGAAGCCTTGTTCACCAGATGTCTGCTCAGAAAGCGTTATTTAAATCACTATTAATGACAAGGGCCAGGAAGGAAGGGAGGGCTGCCAGAGAGGAGACATGTAGTTTACTGTAACAAAACAACATGCTTGTTTATGTGAGATGCATACTTTTAATGTAGGGACCAGGCTGAACTGAACTGAACTGAACTGAAAAGTAGGAATTCCCCTTGTTTTTGGTGCCTGTGTTTGTCCATGTGGGTATGAGTTATTGTACTTAGAACTTAGTGTTGCCACACTCACTGCAATTGAATAATGAATATCAACACTTGCGTGTCTGTATGTTAGGGTTTGTAAAGCATGGGAAAGTTATCAGTCTGTTTTCGAGGCTAATATATTTATTTTAATCTGGTTTATTTCCTGTGTCCTGCCTTTTTTTACCTTTATATCCCCATGACTGCAGTCTGTAATCATGCCAACCTTGCTACAGACAATGATTAGACTTTTACCACTAAATTTGTTCTAGCAAGGCCAAGGATTATTAGTATTAGATTGAGAAAGATTGACTTTTTAACCAGAACAGATCAAGACATCAATCCCATGCAGATTTTGCTGTTGGGTGAATGAGAAGGAGAGCACGAAACAAGGACAGAGGAAGAAAAAACTGAAAAGTGACAAAGACAGTCGAACAGTAAAAAGGAAATATCAACAGAGAATAGGACAGAAAGAAAGGGAAAGCTGTCTGGGTGAGGTCCAGTTTCATGAGTCTGACTCAGGCTTTCCCAAGAAACAGCAGGGCCGAGCAGATCACTGTCCCACAGCGCCCAGTGGAACATTTCACCAACGCCCATGCTGCATACAGAGCACATTTAACATGGATGTTTCTCCTGGATGGTCATGATTAGGCAGCAGGAGCTCTGACACAGTGGAAGCAGGTATGGGATGTAAAAGTTGTCACTTTGAATCAAAAGACAGACTGGAGATATGTGGGTGGGGAACTTGAACAAAAAACAAAGTCTCTGAGCTCCTTCAGCATGTAATGACGATGTCCTTCACTCACAGCTGTTTTGGTGGTCAGTGAGGCTTAGTGATGTCGGAGAAGAGGGCATAGCAACTGTTCCTCAGAAAAATAAAGTTTCATAAAGCAATGAAATGAAACCTCAGGTAATTTATGCAACTGTATGCTCTACGAAGTCATTCCCCTCACTCCATCACTGTCTCCTGCATGCACTTGACCCATTGTTGACATTCTTTCCAGCAGCTCTTGATTACTCCATCATGTTAAAGGCTGGGCGTTCCTGTTTGTTTTCTCTGCTGTATCTATGCACATGTTGCTACCATGCAGTTACTAAATACATGGCCATAAGCCACCGCTCCTTCTGTAAGCTGTTTGTTCACGCACGGGAACAAGGAGAGCTGACAGGTGATGGTTTTGGGCTTTTCATAAACCTCAAAGATCAGTAAACCTGTTTTGCTTCTTGCAGCCAAAAATGTTTCAGTTTAGCTATTATTTGAGCTTAAGCAGTAAACAGCATCACTTGTTTAGAAGGTTAAAGTTAAAGCTGCACTTATCTATATTTTTATGTTAACTGGATTAAATATGTGTAATGTCAAAGGTGTTTACACAGAGTGTTTAAGCATTGCTATGCTCATTATTTTTGGTTCAGTCTCACGGCTCTCATCAACCCAAGGTGGTCAGAAACATGACACCAATAAAAAATTTTGTTTGCTAACATGTTAGCTGTAACAACTTTATGAGGTGTCAATATATCTTATATATGTTATATTCCCAAGTGCCCTGAAAATCCATTAATGCAGCTTTACAGTTTTGTTAGTGTTCTCTCAGGACTGTATTACCTAATTCAATATATCTCTAAATAGGACTGTGACAATCCTGATGGAACTAAAATCAGAATCATGATTTCTAATTCAATAAGAGCTCCCAAATTAGAGGCCATATGATTTATCCTGTGCTTGTGTTGTTGTCGTGTTCCTGCTGATGCTTGCGGTCATAAGAGGAGGGCAGAGTGGCGAGCATGTGTTCTGTCCTGTGATTACTAATTCAATTAGCTTCAGAGCCGTTGGCTGGCTCTGTATTTGATCAGAATGGGAGCTGCTTGCTTTAAGATACAGTACATACAGATACCATGGCAAAGACCCAAAGGAATATTTTGATTATGACTCCACCCCATCCATTACATGTTTGCCCTCACTCGCTCTTGCCCTCAGTCTGTCACAGCGTTATGACTTTATCATGGCTCCTTGCATGTTTTCTTTTCAGTCCCCCTCTACTGCTCCCCCTCCTACTGTTACTCCCACTTCTTACTAACTGCAGAGGCGCCTCTGCATAGAGTGCCAAATTGACTGCTTGTTTAAATGTAGTGTTATGTATTATTTCAGGTGTACCCACAACCAGAGAACACATATTATTTGATTGATGGATTATTTAAGTATCCTTTTTATATATATAATTTACTGTATAAATTTCTCATTCAAGTCTATTCCCATTTGTCATCTATAGTACTTCAATAGCATTCATTTGTCGAGCTTGAAAAAATTCAGAGTGATCAAAGAACCATTGTTATTAAAACTACATTCAGCAATACAAAAGGAGAAATGTACAGCTTTTCACTCAACAAACATGATGAGCAGAATGAGGACATATCCATCAGCAAGCTGCAAGCAACAGATCTCTAACTGAAGCATGTTGTGCTCAATGAAAGGAACTAAAGGGGTCACAAATAACAAATCTGAAATAACAAAAACACAGTGGAGGCCAGCCAGCACAAAGAAACACGTGGGTTTTTTTTCCTGAACTTTCAAAACATGCATTCTGAGAATTTCAGGAGCTGGGATAAATGAAAACAAATGCTTCATCATTTTGGAGTGGAGAATAAAAAAACTAGTGGAGTGAGAGTGTGTTCATGTTCTTCCACTTTGCTTTCTCAGACCTACTTCCTCATTAACGGTGGAACACGGTAGTTTCCTTCTCAAAACACACTTGACAGGCAACGAAGGATCAGTGAAATCCAGTAGGTTGTACTCAGCACCTCAGCTTGTTCCTGACTTTAAGTGCTACCAACCCACCAGAGTCTGACCTCTGTATCAGCTGTTATTTTACCCTACATGAGCTAATCAGACACAAAGTATAGTTTTGGATATGTGTTGGCTGGTAAGTAACAATAAATTACAGTTGTTATACTTAAATACTGTAGATTTTTGTTTAACAGGCTGCAGTTTTATATATTTGACCCTTATTTCATATTTCACATTTGTCCAGAATGCAACCGCCATTTTTTCAACTCCACAGCAACACCGGTGAATTTCCAAAATGATTAGGTCAGCAGATGTGATCAAAAAAGTATCACACCGTTTAAAAAATATCTTAAGTGTGGACTCAGATAAAAGCCTGTAAATAAAGGGCTAAGGGCGAGTGTTGCTGCTATAAACAACTGGGACCACAGACCACAACTGAGACACACATTCTCTCAGACTTTGAGGGAAATTTGCTGAATAACTTTCCAGCACAGACATGTAAATATGCATAAAAACAGGGAGAAGTTCCCGTCCATTTGTGAACAATTGGGATGTACGGTTCAGCTCAGTAGCTGCGTTTACATGGACCCTAATATCCCACTAATGATGGGAATAACAGCCCAGTCAGAATAAAAGTGCTTCATTTAAACAACTCAATCAGAACAGACTGGCCTGATCCGGCCAATCGGAAAAGATCAGCTTGAGAATCCATTCAATAGGAAAATATTAGTAATAATCAGGTAAATGATTAATCCAATCATTTCTCTCTGGTTGGAATAAATATATTCTTTCTGCACGTTTGCCCCACGTGGGGGGAACATTAGGTAATGTGAACGTGATTAGTCAGGTTTAAACATTATTGTCCATGTAACTGCAGATAGTGACTGGAAATAAAATGCAATGAATGATTTCATAGTGGACAAACAAAAGTTACCTTTTATCATCATCCTTCCACTGTCTTTCATAAAGAGGTTTCATTTGAGCAAAAGAACATGTGTGAAAGATGTGAAAGATATATGAAAGATAGAAATGACAGGGAGGTTATTCAGTGCATACAGTGGGTACGGAAAGTATTCAGACCCCTTTAAATTTTTCACTCTTTGTTTTATTGCAGCCATTTGCTAAAATTGAAAAAGTTCATTTTATTTCTAATTATTGAACACTCAGCACCCCATCTTGACAGAAAAAAAGCAGAAATGTAGACATTTTTGCTAATTTATTAAAAAAGAAAAACTGAAATATCACATGGTCATAAGTATTCAGACCCTTTGCTCAGTATTGAGTAGAAGCACCCTTTTGAGCT
>JAVQJL010079050.1:0-10789 GCA_036024295.1 Nannoperca obscura
CTGGCAGCTCGAAACATCCTGGTCAACAGCAACCTGGTGTGTAAGGTGTCTGACTTTGGCCTGAGTCGGGTTCTGGAGGACGACCCAGAGGCTGCCTACACTACGAGGGTAAGACACACAGAAGTAATACAGCATACACACGCAAACTGGATGTGAACACACGTACATACAGTCTGCTGTTTGTGTCTCCTGCTTCCACATTCATTATTGTTCATCACTTAAACATTTACAGCCTATTTATATGCTTTTTTATGTTAAAATCTGCCTTTGAATTTATTGGAATTTTCTCTGTTCCGATTAATAAATCAATGAGGCAATCAATTGAGCCATGAATGGAATGAACAAATTCCATCATTCACTGAACCAAAATTACTTTTATTACTGTTTTAGGAGGCCATTGGGACTTATCTTTCCCCTGGAGGCAAGATCCCCATCAGATGGACGGCTCCAGAGGCCATCGCCTACAGGAAGTTCACCTCAGCCAGCGACGTGTGGAGTTACGGTATCGTCATGTGGGAGGTGGTTTCATACGGAGAGAGACCCTACTGGGACATGAACAACCAGGATGTGAGTAATTCTTCTACCGTTTAAACTACGAGTTGCCTCAAGGACAAAAGAGCGAGCTCATTCCTTACTGGTTACTGGTTCACCTCCATCATTATTGTATAATGAATTCAAGGAATGAATGATATGAATGAATATGGTTTACTCTAGCACTTTCCAGCAACAGGAGTGGTAACACAACTTCACATGCTGATTTAGACTAACCTTAAGACTTAACCATATTATGTTAAAAAGTGATTTGGAAGTGAAAACAAAAGCGACTTCACCCAAAAGATTTTCCATTGTAAAATTGTATGTTTTACACAGGTGTGGTGGGTGTGGTAGGTCAAAGTTGAACCAGGAAGTCACTCTTAAAGATCTAATGAATGTTTACAGTTTGAGTAATAACTCAAAGATTCACCTTCATTTTAATTTCTAAATAAGTGGTTTAAATAATATGGTCAAAGTGGGGATTTGCTTAAAAGCTGTCTGTGCGGTTGCTTATGTGGTCGCTCCCATGCACTCTGTTGTGAAGGCTTTTAGCAATGAGTAAATTGTTGTCATGACTGAAAGGGAAGATGGACAAAAATATATTTTTTAAAAATTTGGTCAAGTTCTCGTTCTAAACAACTGTTAGTAGCACAGTCTCTGAACACATTAACAACCATCAACATTAACATCAGCTGCATGCGAGAGATCACGTTCAAATTGGACTTAATTAACCCCATTTTGAACAGACCAATTTATGATAAAGGCAACACTTTCTTAGGATATTTTAGGAGAGGAATTCTGGAGGAAAATAAACCATCCTCTGGGTGACGTACTGAACTCAGTGTCTTTGACCTATGCACCACTTAAAAAATGTAAATTAAGCCTCTAAATAATCCAGCAGCAAACTTTTGTTCACAGGACATTTTATTGAGGATACATATTTAGACTCCATCCCACAGCCAAGCACACACTGAATAAATTTGGAGGGTGATTTAGTTGTTCTGAACAGTTTTTGAGATCTGAGACAAAAATCCAGTTTCACAGCAAATTTGCAATCACTTTGCTATCAAAGCGTGTTAAGTCTGAGTAGGTCAAAGAGCCATTTTCATATGGACATTTTCAGACATGATTGATTTCATCTGCAGCACACTTGTAGTCTACGAAAACTTTCCTGATGAGTCAATCTCTTGACACATTTTATTTACTTTCTTTTCTTTTTTGGGGAAAAAAAGGCAAATTAGTACACGCTGAGTCATTCCTCTGATGGCTATCATAGTTGAATGTTTTCTTCAGCATGAAAGCTATGGCGTGATAATGTACAAAGGAAATAGATCAGATGCTCACAGCTGCAAAAAATGTAAATAAATTGCAGATGGCGGTGAGACAGCTCTGGAAAGATCTTCGAAAACAACAAAAAAGTAATACATCTTCAGCAAAAGGTTTTGCTCTAATTTTGTGAAATGGAATTGCCAGACATTTAAATGTGGGAGTCTGATTGATGCCTGTTGGCGCACATCTTTCATTTCCTGTACAAAACTGCAACGTACAATGATTTATTTTATGCTAACTGCAAACACAATATACTGTGACAGTTATTATTGTTATAGCACAGTGTGCACTGTATCATTTTAGTATACTATTTGTATACAGTGTGGAATTGGGTCAAGCACTGATCTCAGCTTGTTTCTGAGTCATGCTAATTTCTATTTATTTTTGTTTTTTATTGTTTTAGTTTGTGATACACACTCGTGGTTTGGAAAGTCTTACATTTTGAACTAGCCTGGTAAAAAGAAAATATAAAACCTCCACCTCTGTTCTTCTTTTAGGTGATTAAAGCGATCGAAGAGGGCTACCGCCTGCCTGCTCCGATGGACTGTCCTGTGGTGCTGCACCAGTTAATGTTGGATTGCTGGGAGAGAGAGCGAGCAGAGAGACCCACCTTCAGCCAGATACTCAACATGCTGGATAAACTCATCCGTAACCCCGGGACTCTGCGCCGCACAGGAGGGGACAGGTGCATACTGTACATGTAAATACAGGCATAAATCCTCACAGACAAATACATACATATCTATTTAATCTAGCCAAAGACATTCTTACTGTACTCACACCCACCTACATCTTTCTCTCAGATTATTAGGTCTACGTGCTCCTTCAATTGTGATTTCGCACTCCTATTTCAGTACTTTGCCCACCACCAACCTGCTTTCTCTCGCTCTCTCTGTGCTTGCAGACCCACAGCCACTATGCTGGAGTCAGGGGTGGGCTCAGAGGTGTGTGTGTCAGTCGTACCGGAGGTGTGCATGTCAGAGTGGTCGGTGTGTGAATGGCTGCAATCCGTCGGGTTGGAGAGGTACAGAGACACTCTGGCAGCAGCAGGATACACCAGCCTTGACAGCCTCCTGACTCTCACACACCAGTAAGTGCACCTTCATGTGAAAATGGATTGTGAGTGAAGTGAAGTGAGAGTCACATTTCTGCTTTTACTAGACAACCTGTCAGACCTTTATTTAAGAAGTAAAAATACAAAATCTGAAACAGGAGAAATCCAAATCCAACTTATTCTATCTTGAGAATAACATTGAGACTTACTGTATTTTGTAGTATTACAATAGCACAAATGTGTTTATTTGTACACATAAAAGACAAGACAAGAGAGAAACCTTGCCATGCACATTCTGCATACTTTCTTATATCTGCACACCTGGCTAATCGCTTTGTGAAGTAGGCGTGCTTGTTGAATTGTCTGTTCCAAAAAGTTACAAACATTTCCAGACACATCCCAGGTGTGGAGGGAGGAGGTGTTAGATGCTGTTCGATAATCCAATAAGCATACTGACACTTTTACACTTTGCCAAGATGTCAGTAGATGCCTTCCAGCACTTGTACTATATAATTACACAAAATGTGGGTTGGATTTCCCCATTTACTGAACAATGCGAGCAGGTTTCTATTTTGTCAAACAGTGACACACTACTCCAAATAAAGGATAACTCATCTTTTTATTTTCTATGTACAATTCCAGTTAAGACCATCGAACCAACAGTGAATTGTGTGATGTAGCTTATTCCTCTGTGTCACAGAGCTCTGTTGTTGTCCATAGTCTGTTTAAAACACATAAAAGAAATACAGATGAATGGGTGAAGATATTCCTTAATTGCAATTGAAATTTAAAGTATAACTTCTGCATCTGCATTTTCATTTAGCTGAGCATGCTCTGGGATGTGGCTTCTTGTTAACATTGCTTTGCTTTGTTGCTTTACTCTTTTATGTGTTTTAATATTTCTGAATGACAATGGAGTCCTGTGGCACAAAGGCACAAACTAGATCAGGCTTTGGCTACACAGACAGCTTGATAATACGGTTATAGTTAAATTGGTAGACAGGGTTGGCTATTAATTGTCAGGCTGGTACGTAGACAGTTGTTCACGTGTCCTTGAGCAGACACTGAACCCCAAATAGCTACGTGTATGTAAAATAGCTACGTGTATGTAATTTAAGTCCCTTGGGGGAAAGTCTCTGTCAAATTTTCCTTTTGAATACTACATGTTGTGGCTCTGTGTGTGTGAACATACATCTTTGTCTCTGCACTCACAGGGAGATGGACAGACTTGGAATAATCACGCCGTCACACCAGGACATACTAATTGCTAGTGTGCAGCAAGAAATGCTGTCTCAAATGCAGCACATGCAACACACAATGGTTCCTGTCTGAGCCGGAGAACGGATACAAACCTGTTTTGAGAAGGATTTCATTTACCTCATCCATGCACTTTAGAGGAACTTTTCACCAGTGGAAATATAAGGAGTGGAGTAAAGAAAAAGAACGGCGTGAAAAGAAGAGACAGAGAAAAGCAGCACTTTTGTGAACTTCCATCCTGTGGAGTTTTCTAAAAAAAAAAACATGATCTGGACGTGGCCACAGATAGCATTAAGCTACTGCGAGCTTAGACTGAAGCCTCATCCTCTCATCCAGTTCTACTTTTCATTCTTTGATTATTTGTTTTTGTGAAGGCTGACGTGTAAGGCTGTGCATAAGCAGAATGGCTTCCAAATTTTCTTTCGCTGCTTTGGCCTTGACTTGAATAAAATGTGTTTTGTGTTTGCTCGCGTGTCTGAGGTGTCTGCGTGCCAGTGTGTGTGTGTGTGAGTGTGTATGGGGTGCATTAAGTGAATGCACACAACATGGAATCTCCCTTGTCAAGACATCAGCTATCTTTGAGTATTCTGAATATGCAAAGTTACCCGAGAGAGAGTGAGAGGAGCCGGACAGAATGTATTATTATGAGCTCTTACCTGTTTCATACCGGACGATCGTACTAACAAACTGTATGATTTGATTGTTCCGTTTTTGTTTTTTTAATTGGATGAATTATTGATTCTGTTGAATTAGACATGTAGAGTAGAATGTCATCCATCTGTGTCAATTGTACGTCTCTTGTTTCATGCTAAGAATTAGCTACATGAAGCATTTCGTTTATTTATGGTCTTTTTTTTATCTAGTTTGTACATTGTAAAATAGAAACACTGAGGAAGTATTGTAATGATTGCCATATTGCATTGCAATAAATCCCAAAACCCATCCATTTATGTAGGTTTTCATCTTTTTTAACAGCCCTTTTGCATTGTAATGTATTTAATGTACGGTATATATTGTTATGTAGACAGAGCGTGCAATGTAGCCTCAAGCTCTTTGTGTTTGTCATTTCTTGTTTGGCAGAAGAAAGTGTCCTCTGTGAAAGTTGAGACTTAGTCAGAGGTGCCTGTAACAAGGAAAACAACTCCAGGACACGCAGCTGAAATGCTGCTGGTGTAATCACACACAGTGTTGTGTTTGTGTGTGTGAAAGAGAGGACGGAGAGAAAGAGAGAGATGAGTAGTAGAGAAAAACTGAGAGGAGAAAGAGAGCTTGGATTAAAAAGAGAGAAAATTAAGAGTGGGCTGTCACCATGAGCGTCTGTGTGGCATCGTGTTTTTTGTCGGCTAAATTGGGCTGAGTTTGCAGTGCAAACTTGTCGAATCAGCAAACATCTGTCTTCCACTACACTACCATACATACACACACACAGACACACCAGGGAGTTGATTGGAGGAACCCTTTGATACATAAAGGAAGAGAAGTTAGGATTCTGGCAAAAATTTCCAAGTTTTTCCAGCCTAATGAGATTTGCCTACACACACACACACATACACAAAAGTGAGTGCACACACACACATTGACACACACACACACACACACACAAATACCACCCACCGCTTCACTCCTAATACATCCAAATCACACACAGCAAACAAAATGCTGATGGTGGTTAATGAGGCAGATGCCTCTGAGTAAGAGGGAGAAAGAGGAAGAGAGGCATAGGGAGAGTTGGCTCAGAGCAAAGAAACAGGCAGCTTCTGTCAAATAATGAGACACTGACAACACATTTAGCAGGTAGCCTCTTGTAATGATACATCACAAGCTGAGCCCTACTTGAGAATGGCATCTGTTCTTGTAGAAAACAACTGAATGCAAACGGTGGATAAACTCACTACTAATCGCCTGGCTCAATGGATGACGGTGTCGCTTGCTCCACCACTTTTGTTTCAGACTGAAATATCTCAACATCTAGTGGATGGATTGCCATGACATTATGTACAGACATTCATGTTCCCCGGAGGATGAACCCTAATTTAGTGAATTAAAAATGTAATTTGTCACTTACTACTTGATGACATTCCAATGGAGTAAATATAGTCTCAATATTGTTTGTGTGACCCAAAACTTTTGATGGTTTGTGTGTGTGTGTGTGTGTGTGTGTGTCTGTCTGTGTGTGTGTGTGTGTGTGTGTGTGTGTCTCTCTGTCTGTCTGTGTGTGTGTGTCTGTGTGTGTGTGTGTGTGTGTGTGTGTGTGAGACTCACGTGGAACTGGCAGACACACTTGATGTCGGCTCCGTTCTCGCGGCAGGTTCCTCCGAAGCGACAGGTTCCTGCGTCGCAGACTCGGAGGTCGCTCTTCTTCTCCGACAGATCTGCAGACAGAGGAGGAGGTTTGCTCTCAGGAGTGTGACATCATGTCCACAATCTCCTCCTTCTCACACTCAGAACTCACTTCTGAACACACACACACCTTTAGATTCTGTGGGATTTACCTTTCCACAATCTAAAGTTTGAAGTATCATTGATAGGTGTCTGTTTCCATGGTGACAGTGCAAACAGCAACCAGCCAATAGCTAATGCAGCGCGTGAAGCGAACTTCCTGCCATATACAAGTTATAAAAGTTAATTATAACGTGTTTCTGAATGTTAAAGTGCAGCCGAGCCTCAGACGTGTGTTGCCATGAAGTGTCCAAGCCAAAGGACCACCTCAGTCATTAGGATTCATCCTCTGGGGACGCCGACGTGTCTGAATCTAATGCAACATCCATCCACCAGACACACACACACAGAGACTATTATCCAGGGTAGTCATTTCCTGGTGGCAGCTGATTGGCCGGCGGCCCCGCAGGCTAAGTAATTAGAGCTGATAATTACAGGGGTTGTGACCCCCGCCTCCCCTGTAATTAGTAAATACCTCAGTGTGCTGAGGCAGCCAGAAAGACCTGCTGACACACACACACACACACACACACACACACACACACACACACACACACACACAGAGCTGCTGCGGGGGTGGACAAAATAACAGAAACACTGTGTTCCCAGGATCTTGTGGATGCTTCAATTCACTGCAAACGCTCAGTCACCTTTTTATGGTCCTGAGAGTTCAACTACATCACAGGAAGAACACACACGCATGCACGTACGTGCACACACACACCACAGCTTTTCAATGATGCCCGGTTGCTATAGTTACTAACGTCTCATCACCAACCAACTACAGCTTGTTTACACAGTCAAGTGGGTCCGCAGAGACCCCGTCATGGAGGCTCTGCAGGGACTTAGTGAGTCCACAACACCTACATACAGCTGGAGTTAAGATGGAGCGATGATGTAACAGCTGGAGAACCACAAGACCCAGAAGCTGAATCCAGACCCAGAAGTCAGAACTAACATTAGCGACCAAACGAGGAGCTAAACTCAGGAAGTGAAGGGGGACGAACATCTTTCAGTCATGTTTGTGGTTCTTCTGCATCTGCTGTGTTGCAGAAGCTCCCTGGAAAAGACTCGGAGCAGTGTTCTGAACCAGACCAGACCTGAACCAGAGTTTCACACCCACAGAAAGTGTGTCACTGTGCTGTCAAGTGGCTTTCAGGTCACTGCTTCACAGCAGCGCCTCAGAGTCGGGTTTTCATCCTCCGAGGCCCAGCGAGGCGAAGACGGACTAACCTCTCTCTCTCTCTTTGTGTGTCACTGTCTCTCGCCCTCTCACGCTCCACTGACTTCATTATCTCCCTCCTTGTTTTTCTTTCCCTAACCTACATCCACCCAGGGCCTCACCGGCTGTAGCTACACGACAGCCAAAAGTATGCGGACACCTGAAAATGCACCAGATGTTGAAGCGGCTGCAGGGATTCTGGCTCTCTGGCTCATCCTGAAGGTGTTGGATGGGGTTAGGGTTCTGTGCAGGCCCGTCCAGATCTTCCACAAGAGACTGAGTCTCAGCAGCTCTCTTTCATCACCTGCACTGACACACTCGTTGTGTAGCTGCTCTCATTACGTTTCTGTTGCAGGCGACTGAGCGAGCCACAAGCTGGTAAATGAAACCGCTGAGGAGAACCAGGAGAACGTCAGTGGCAGTTCAGATCTGTGGAAAATAGAAATCTATTGAAATGGGCTATTTCAGTCCCAGCTGTCTCGATTTAGATCAGTCAGCGTATTAATGTGGTCCTCTTCTACATGCTGACGTGTTGCTGCGTCTCTGAGTGCTCGTGGATGAATCACCACTCAGGCCACGACTTTCCTGTTTAAAACTTTGTGGGGGACTATTTCCAGCAGCGGAGGGATCCACATGTGGGGCTGTAGTCGGTGTTTGGGGGGGCAGCAGGGCGGTGTGTGAATCAACTCTCACACACACACACACACACAGCACTCCATCATGTGACCTCGCCCTGTTTCTCGCCCTGTAATTAACTCTAAAATAGAGCCCAGTTAAAGTGAGGAGTGGTCAACACACACACACACACACACACACACACCACCTGTGATCCCACCCTACAGGTGTTGTTACTGACCTGGTGTTGCTGTTGTCATGGTGACTGCACTCCAGGTACCGACCAGCACGCACACGGCGTTCACGGGCCTCCATCGGTCGTCATGACAACAGAAACACACGGACAAACACCGACACCCGCAACAACAGGCGACTGGGGGGGGGGGGTCCCATGAATAAAGATGAGTGTGACCTCTGACCTCACAGAAAACCCCCACCACCTTCAGGCGGACCGCTCAGGTGTAAACCGGATGTTGGCGTCTCACCTGGGCAGTCGGCGGCCTTCCCGGGTCCGCAGTCCGCGCTGCCGCCGCCTCCGCTGCGGGGGAACGAGCTCCGGACGGCGGGGACAACCAGCAGCACCAGCAGGCAGCAGGACCAGGAGAACCGGCACACTGGAGCCATGATGGAGGCCGGTGGGGGTGTGGGGGGGTATAGAGAGAGACAGATGGAGGGGGGAGACAGGTCCGAGATAAAGAGAGAGATAAATGAGGTGAAGGGAGGGGAATGGAGTGATGAGGAGAAGAAACTGGAATAACAAGAATCTGTTTTTCTGGATTTGTCCTTCAAAGAAAAGAAAAAAAACGACCCTGCGCAGAAACACAGACACAGAAAGAGCCTTAAAGCCCGCAGATGTTGTCCATGTGCGCCCCTCCGGTCCCCGCGTCCCTCACGAGGACAGGCAGCGCCGCTTCATGCTCAAACACGGCGGAAAACACGACGAGTGAGCCGGGAGGAGGGCTGCTGAACGGACCCGGGATAACAAAGCAAAGCAGGGCCTGGGGCTTCAAACACCGACCCCCCACACCTCCACCACCCCCGATAACCAGTCTGCTCACAGCCCGGACTGAGCCTCCATCCCCCCACCAGCCCCGCTGCCTCGCATTCAAACTGGCGGGGACAACCGCGCAACGCCGCGGAACCAAAAGATCCAGGTAGAGGGTCCGAGGGGGCTTCCAGCAGCATCCAGGCCGAGGCGGAGAGAGTGTGCGCCGGGGAGGATGCACGGATGCGGTAGCTCGGTCGGACCGGGACTATTTTTTTTTTGTCCTCCTGAATCACATCAACAAAGGCTTGGACCACGTGACCTGCAGGAGACCACTCCCACAGACAGAGAGCGGCTCAGACTGTAGTTTCCTCTGTTGCAGTTAATTTAAACATAAAACACATAAAATGTAACCGGACCAGCAGGTAGCACACATGCATGATTTACTTTAATCATGGTTTAAATGTCAACCTGCTGGTGGCGCTAGAGGAAACGTCAGTACAGGTTTCATCCTCCAGGGAAAAAGAATTATAGTTTCCCTCTGGACAGACTGGGCTGGGTAAAAGCTACAGAACAGCCTATTTATTTGTAATTCTTTGTATTTATATGAACACACATTGATCATATAATAGTGACTTACACTCCCAGAGGATGCCACAACCTCCACTGATATCAACGTCCTTAAATCTGCTTTAAACAATCATAGAAGCTGCCTGAGAATCCTGCAGTTTCTGACTGTTCTGCAGTGTCACAGTGATCCAGTGATGTTTGTTTGAACATCCACGGATCCACTGCAGACAGGAGCCACTTACAGCTGATTCGGCAAGTAGTACACAAAATAGGTCCCAAAAACACGCCAACCCAAACCCAGGGGGCAGAATGTAGCAGTTTATCTACAGTATAATATTGTGATAAAGTGTTTGTTTGTGCGTGACCTGCAAACAAACACAACACTTGCTGTAATAATAATAAAAGTGTTTGTTGCTGACGGGCTGCAGCCAGCAGGGGGCGCCGCCTGCCTGCAGAACTGACCACCCCCTGCTGCTGTCTGTCAGCATGTACAGAAGCCCACAAAGGACAATATTCAGTCAAACGACCTGCAAAACTAAAGTTAGCTTTCAGTAGAGGTTTGATTTAAAGCTGAAACTGAGACGGATGTGAAATCGTAGAGTTTTCTGTGGGGGTCAAGCAGATACATCCCACCCACCCGCCCGCCCCCATCACCCTGTGTGACTCCCCAGTCAGCAGTGTGGAGTCCTTCCGCTTCCTGGGCAGCATCATCAGCCAGGACCTCAAGTGGGAGCTGAACATCAGCTCTCTCACCAAGAAAGCCCAGCAGAGGATGTACTTCCTG
>JAVQJL010079054.1:0-42305 GCA_036024295.1 Nannoperca obscura
ATTTTTTTTTTGTTATTGTGTGTTTGTTAGAGAGTGTGAGAGAGAGAGAGAGAGAGAGAGAGAGTGAGAGAGAGAGAGAGAATGCCCAAGAGGCTAAGAAGGTAGACTCCCAAGCTGCACAAACAAGGGAGAAGGAAAGAAAGAGAAGGAGGAGATAGCAATAATGAGAGGAGACAAATGAGCAGTGAGAGCGCAAAGAGAAGCATATGCAGTCATGTGTGTGGTGTATATGTCCGCTGAACATATTAACTGGTTTCCATGATTGCAGATGTATGTGTGTGTGTGTGTGTGTCTGCAAATATTGTCTGACATATGTGTACATATATTGTGTCCATTTGTGCCCACACAACACCCCCGCCCGTCATTTCTTTGTAAAGACATTAAGGCAATACAGCACAGGTCCCACAGGATGCACACAGCACACAATGGACAGACAGAAACACACAGATATGTCTGACACACACACAGGAACAATGACATATTGTAAAAACATGCTATCTTAAAAGGAAACACTCACAATTTTAAACATCACTTCTATTTAAAAGCCGTTTATTAGAAGCCACAGCACTGAGTTGACATCTATGTGTCAGAGGTGTTTGTCACTAAAGGGGAACGTCTCTATACTTCCTGTTTTTTTAGCCACATTTTAGAGAAGCCACATTCTTCTTAAATTCCTCTTTTAAATGTCTGGTCTTTAACATTTTCCAATCTGGCACTCGTTTTTTTCCCTTTTTTTCACGTCTGTCAGACCTAGTTTACACATTACATGTAAGCCGGATGTCAGAATCTAACTTAATGTGCACATTTCTAAAGCCTTGTATGTTTCATATTGTCCAATTGCCATTGATCTGCAGTGATAGTTCTGATATGTTTTGTTGTTGTTGTTGTCTTGGTCACTACACATATATATTGTATGGCTATATATAGATATGTTTGCACTCCATAACTGCACTGAATCATACCCTGCCATAATATCCTTTACTTGGATGACATCAATGCACCATTTCTATTTAAACAATGCCTCAACGAGGCAGAGATCAGGAAGGTCTTCATGAACCCTGCAGGAGAACTAGGAAATGTTAGGGCCACTTTCAACTGAGCCAGGATAATGGAAGCAGCATGGGTTGTACTATGTTTCCATACAGTGCTACAGCTAGCATGGCTGCTAATTTCCATCTCTGTGTGTGAGTTATTACTAAAACAAACATAACATTTGTCTTATGTAGGGCTAGGTATTTGATACATTTTCCAATACAGGTGCCAATACAACTTTTTAACTTTGGCTAAGTATAGAAATAAGTTATAATTTAAACTAAAGTAAACAACACTAAGACTCTGACCAAGCAGTCAATGCCAACTTTGAATATTTCACTGTTTGAAATACTGTACAGACAAATGTTGGTCTTACATAGATTTTGTTGATGCAACAGAGGTGGAAAAGTGTTACCAAAAAAGGCTAGATATGATATGCATCAAAAGTAAATAAATCAGTAGGTGTGTTTCCATCCAACATTTTCATTTTACGTGCATTTTCAATGTGAGAAAACAAATCAGGGCGGCAAAAAATTTTACTAAAAAAAGTTACGTTTGGCTGAGGTGGAAGAGGTGGTGTATCGATAAAAGCAAAATGCAACAAAGAGCAATGGAAACAGACTTAACACAATACCAAAAAATAAATCATGCCATACATGAGCATGTGACTTAAACGTCTACTGAAGCTTCCGCTCCACTGAAGAGACTAAAAATAGCGTCAGAGGAAAACATCAGATCTGTGTGGAGCTATGAGGATAACATTCCACAAATTAATACATAAACAAATAGAAATGCCTTATTTCCATCGTGTTTTCGAAGGTTTGAGGTTTGGCTGGTGCTTTTTTTACGTCATTTCGGTGCACCCTCTTCTTCGGCAATGGTCTAATGGCAACCGACCAGAGAATTAGCGTCACCAATTGTTAATCTCAACGAACGAACTTCTAATATTCATGTAACAGTATTTTTTTCAGTTCAAATTTGCACTATATTCGGATGGAAACCTGATGTACCTGAGTGAATAATTTAACCACATGGTATTCTCTCTGTCTCTCTCTCTCATTCACTCGCTCATTCACACTCTCTCTCTCTGTTTTCTCACCTTTCTCTCACTCTGTTATCTCAAGAGCATCTCAATGCTACTAAGGAAAAAAGGTTGTTTTTTTTATCTCCTCAGTGTGACAAGGAACGTTTGACATTGAAAGGTAGAAGACACACACACCTGCTGTCTCTCTACATGGTTGCTCGGGTCAACTATCCATCACTAACAACACCCTTCAAGAGGTAAAACAAGATGGTGTCATAAACAGCAGGTAACAGTTAAATTTGAATTACTGAGAAGAAAAAGCATTAATGAAAAAATTAACAGTTGTAGAGTATCTCCAATAATGTAATTTGATGCATAAATAAAAAGTAAACTAAGGCATGAGTGAATCACACCAGAGCTATTTGCCAAATTTATTCCCCTATACTTCTGTCTCAATCGCTGTTTTCTCACACTGAAGGCGGCACTAATTAGGAAAAACTCAAAAAAATGACTGGTTTTCAATATGGAATTCAGAAAAGAGTATGAAAATATCTATCAAAAAAAAACTAACTAAGACCTTGAACCAATCTCAAAATAAGCAATTACTGTGCAGAGTATATGTATTATCTTTCATAAAAGAGTCCCTGGTTATATAAATGTGAGAGATGTAAAAATAGTTGTGACTTTATAGGACAGCATTTGCACAAGAGATGTGATCGCAGCATGCAAATAGTGCTACTTACACACACACACAGACCTAAATACAGTCAAATTTAAATACACTCAGATATTTACACCAAATTTACAGTAATGTACACACACACAAACACAAAGATCTCAACTATAGAGACACCACCAGAAGTCTCCAGAAAGAGCTCTCAGTTTGACCTTCACAAATATACAAAAGAGACTGTACATTACCTTAGACACAGGCATCTGGACGGGCAGTGTGCTTGCTTTCTTGTATGAGTGTGTAAGTGTGTTAATATTGGTGCTGTGCCCCAGAGTATGGCAAAGGATGACACAGTTCATCCACACATACGCAAACTGACAGAGCACGTGTGCGGCACGAATAGGTACAGGCTGCTAATCCAATGTGACCACATGTGATTATTTTTTCCTGTCTGTCCTTCTAGTAGTGTCAGTGCGCCTTTTCTCCTTTTCTCCTTTTCTTGTTCTGTTTCTTGTCTGTGTTGTTGCCGCAGTCCCAGCTTCTCCCCCAGCTCGGTAATAACGTGCGTGCCAACGTGTGTGCAAAAAGAGAGGGGAGAGTGAGAGTGAGAGAGAGAGAGAGAGAGAGAGAGAGAGAGTGAGAGAGAGAAGGGGGGTAAAGAGGGATTTGGTAAAGCAGGGGAAATGAAGACAGATGGAATCAGGGAGAGACAGAGGTGTGAGTGAAAGGAGGAATTGTGAAAGTGTGATATATTGAAAACATAGACGGAGTGATGGCTATGAAAAGATCAAATGCAACTAACTCTCTGGAGACCAAAGCAGTCAGTGTCCTTCTCTCTCTCTCTCTCTCTCTCTCTCTCTTTCTCTCTCTCTCTACAAGCTATTTTTAGAAATTGTTCTGTCGCAAATCAAAGCACTAAATCAAAATCTATCAAAGAGCAGGATGTTAAGGGCCATGTCTTTCACACCTAATAAGGCACACACACACACACACACAACCCTGTCTGTTACAATGACCATGTGTCTACATCAGACCTGAAGGGGGCCATATAAGCAATTCATCAAGTCTTATCTAATCATATCATGTGCTAATATATAATGGGCTTTTCAAATAGCTATTTTAAACACTGTCAATTACAATGCGCAGACCGCTGTCTCCCTCACCTTCTCTGGCTAAAGGTATTCTCGAGAAAACATTTCCAGATGATGCAGGAAGTAATTAATGGCATATGAGAAGTTATGAAGAAAATTCTCAACTTAAGGCAGACTATATTTCAAGGTTTGACAGTTTCATCTGCTTCCAGCACTTTGCTTCCTCCTGTGAATTTATGGCAGAATGTTTTAAAGTTCTCAGTGTCACTACTGTCATCAGGCACTTGTACAAATCAAAAATGTCCTTGTCTTAAAAGGAGCCCTGTTATTTGCAAATTAAACTATTATCCCAGCTTCATTGCATGCTCAGTGGAGCAAACGTCATTTTTTTGAGTAGAGAATGTGTGTAATTAAAATTGACAGTGAATGGATTTCATGCTCTGCTGTACCTTCTCAGGACTGAGTCCGCGAGGCTCTTATCTATCCCAGCTCCTGCATAATTGCCATTATATAACGCAGTTATGAATAGTTAAAGGTGAGCTAAAATAAAGCCAAACACCACTCCATCAAAGGGAAATCATTAATGTTTAAAGAGACAGGTGAATTAATGCTACACTACAAGCCACAATGAATAACATCGCTGAGCTGTGAGTGTGTGTGTGTGTGTGTGTGTGTAACTGATGGAGAGTAAGATAGCAGAGGGAAACAAAGAAGGTGGTAAAGACAGACAGAGAGAGACTGCAGGTGAAATATTGCATATTTGCACTTGACCCCTGGAATACAATTAGAAAAGGTAAAGAAGTAAAGATGGGAGAGAGAAATGGGGCCAATGACACAAATACAAAAGATTTTGGAAAACACAAGATGACATCAGGATTCACCTTTTTTTATGTACTGTTGAATGAAGAAAGTGCAGCAGAAGTAACAAATATGCTTAAACATATGCCAGAGTTTCTCAGTATATATCCAAGTAGTCTCTAGATTTGCTAAAGAACCCATATTTCTGCGAGCACAAGAACGTTTGAGAAAATGCTGTTCATCCAAATACAGACGCACAACATAATTGACTAGGTAGTAGCAGTCAGAGGACAGCCGTCCTGGATATCCTTTCACTCCATGACAACACACAGCAAAGACTCTGCAAAGGTGCAGCGGAGAACCTTCTGATAGAGTCAATACTTTACACCAAATCTTTGGACTGGTACTAAAGTGTAACAAAAAACAAAATGTTAGCAAAAATACTGCCACTTGCTTCACCTGAAGAAAATGGATATACTGTAGACGCTTCATTCCATTGTTTCTTGAAAGACGGTCTTTCAAACCAGCAGACTACTCTGTTGCCATTAAGTCCTTTCAGAAGCATCTTTTCAGAAGCAGAAATCTCATAAAATACCACTGAGAAGAAAACAAGTCATAAATACACTGTGATATGACTATACACAAAATGTTTCAGCTTGGTTCCTCATATTTGCTCCATTTGAACAAGATCTAAATTGGGATGTCTCACTTCGAAAGACAACACATTCCTAAAATAACATGCAATAGTATGCTGTTTGTGTGTTGTGTGTGTGTGTGTGTGTGTGTGTGCGCACGTGTGTGAAGAAAACGAGCAAAGACAAGACAAATGGAACTCATCCGTGTCTAATTAGAGACAATGAAGGGGAAAGTGTGTGTCTGTTGCAGAGAAACAAAGAGAGCAAGAGAAATGCTAATCACGTGAATATGTGCCAGTACAGATGTTGCCCAGATTTTTCTTTATATTTAGATACTTTAAAATTCTGATCTTGTTTTCAGACTGTATGCTTCAACTGAGAGGGGATCTTGTAAAAAGACTTTCACTAAGTTCCTTATATTTGACATTTACAAGGTAAATATGTGTATGTATACTGTTCCAATGAGAAGACAGGTGTGTAGCAGCCTCTCTCACTGCTCACTCCTACAGTAATAACCTGTCAAAAATCACACACACACTTCTTCTTTCACTTGCTTGTTAAAAATCTACTTGTCTGTCAACAAACTACCATTTCTAATATGCTTCCTCTCCTGTCATCAGTGTCTCCCTGACAATCCCCTCTCCCTGCAAGATCTTTGTGATTCCTGCCAAAACGACCAAGAGACTTGTTCCAATAGTGATAAGCCACTGTCGTGTTAGGCACGCATCAAACCCTAATCTCATTCTGGTCCAGGACAGATTCACTCAGCATTATCCAAATCAGACCCTTTCTCACTCACTGTCATTCTCTTTGTTTTGGCCTTTGTCATCTTTCATTTCCTCTATTTCCTCTATAGATTTGTAGCTTGTGCTCTGTTGAAAACCAGATGTCCAATTTGGAGCAATAAACATTAATTGGAAGAATACTGCGTCATTGGTCCCGTTACAGAAAACAAGTATACACCATTAAGTATACTTCTGTGAATAAGTATACTGTTGGATAAACTTTCTTTGTATACTTATTGAAAGTGTACTTCAAAGTACACATTAATTGTACTGTAATGCTAGAGAAGTACTTTAAGTGTCGTTTTGTACTTCAAGTTTACTTAAAGCGACAGTAAAAGTGTACTACTGCAGTGTTATTTCATGCGCTAAGTTACAATCAAGTTATAAGAATACAACTAGTGTGCATTTAAGTGTTACTTTGTGTTCAAAGTATACTTAAGTTGAATTTGCAAGTGCTTCTCTCATCTTTATCATTCTTCTCTGCATAGAGGAATTGTTGGATTTTTAAGCAATTTCATTTATGCTTGTAGACTTTATTTAATATACAATGAGGAAAAGAGATTATATCTCATTTCAAATCTACATCTTCATTCTCCCAGTGAGCCTCTATGTTGGGGAAAACATTCGCATGGATCATTATACCGCTGACTTTCGGTACTGCCACTTAATATCAATGATATCTGTCCAAGTGTGACAGCGGCGGGCTTGTCTTGAACTTCAGTTGACACCTTTAGCATCATACAGACTGAAGAAGTAGTCAAGGTACATTAGCCAGCATGTGCCGATCAGGATAAATGTGGTAAAATTGCTGCTTTTCGGGAAGAGTTGACATGCAAAGATGGGAAATACAGTAGGATGGAGGCATATCCTGACAAGTTGGCACACGTCAAGATGCTGTCGATGTGTGTGGCCCTTAAAAATCTACATAGACAAAATTGGGAAAATTTTCTTTTTGTTATTTTGTGTTGCTCCTTAAGATTCAGTGTTCCCACGTAGTGAGATGTGCCGCTCCAAAGATGCATGTTCCCTGACACTTCCTATCTGTCCAGAGATTCATGCATCATTGATCGAGTGCATACGTGTTTTCTGTGGAGGGACATGGTAGAACAGGAACACAGAGGAGAGACCACAACTTCCTTTAGTTTCATCATGACAGACAAGAGAAAGGGCAAGAGAGAGGGAGGGAATGAGAGAAGGTCTTTGTCATAGTGCGTTACTGCTTCCTCCAACATTAATGCTGTATTATAACCACTTCTGCATCTAAACCGGATTCTCATAAATGTGAAATGAGACAGCCAGAGAAAGAGAACAGAACAACAAATACAATTTGTTCATTAGCAGCAACCATTTGTTCACTGTTCATGTGAACCTATGCTTTCACGTAGAAAATATATGCTTTTACTGCAAATATTTTTGCTTTCTTCTTTTGACTTAAAGACATAGTGCCAGCATTGCTCATCGAATGCTAACTGTTTATGATGAAGTGCGACTGTCATTTTCAAAATGACCAGTGCTGCTTAAATTCCCATTTGAGGGCATGCGCGCGCGCATGTGTGTGTGCGCGTGCGTGCGTGCGTGCAGCTGAACAAACGTTTTTTTCCAGCAGCTTAGTGGCTAATGCTGCCCAGACGAGAATGTACCGGAAGCTTTCCAAGGAAGGAGTTTACAGGCTTATAATGGCTGTGGGATACCAAACCACAAGGGTAAGTGTTTGGTCCTGTACATGAATATGAAAACAAATAGGTCACTTAAAATATATATTAAACATTTTTGTTTGACAGTTTATATACAGTATACTGACCATGTCGGTGTGCTGATTTAGGATCCCACAATTAAACTCCTTGATTCTGATGACAGAACAATGGGCATCGTGCAAGAACTACTCATATGCCCAGATTGTTTCTTAAGTGGCTTATATGAGTGATTTAAAGAAAGTCATGGACAGATAATCTTGAGAAAAACACTTTTTTCATTTAAGAATACCTTAATCTAAATGTATTTGGAGTAAATATGTCACCGAAATAAACTAAAATGAAGAAATGACCCCCAAATAAATGTAGTTCACAATTAATATTCTATTCAGCATTTAAATCATCATGACATGCCAATTTACTCAGAGGTTTGACAAGGATTGAATGATTTTATTTACATATTTTGGCAAAGCAATTTCTTCAGTTCAGTAGTTTCTGGAAATTCTCCCATACTGACAGCTCAACAACTGCCTCTGGGTCTTTATGCAGGTCTCTGTCCAGAATAGTCCTCCATTATAACACCTGACTGTGTAACATCACCTACTGCATAAAATTCTCTCATCCATCTCCATCACTATCTCATCCCCTTGACCACCTCCCATCAAAGTCAGAGAGAAGAAGAGGCATCGGTTATTAAGGTTGTGGTTAGTCATCATAAACATTCACCCCAAATCCTCTGACTTGTAGCTCTACACATAATAGAAACTGGCAAACTCTCACCATGCCCCGCTCACAGAGGGACAGGAGGATTAGAGAATATCCAGGAGAAAATGGGCCATGTCCAATTTTTCCAAAGGGAAGTATTCAAAGCGTTTAGGGGCTGGAGGAACTCAGGCAGCTTCTGACATCACAGCAGTGTGACGAAGTAACCCCAATTGCTGGAAAAACATGAATGAACAAAGTAACATAAATAGATGAAATGGATGTGATTCCTACTGTGTGTGTGTGTGTGTGTGTGTGTGTGTGTGTGTGTGTGTGTTTATCCCTTTGGAGTGGATTCTGTTCTCTCGGCACACTTGAACATAACTCTTGAGGAAAGTGCATGCTTCAGCTAAATGTGGATTTACTTGGCTTTGTGCACAAGAGGACAAATGGTGTTTCTGACACAAGGGAAATGTGTTATTCAATGGGCAATTTTCTAAAGCTCCTTTGCTGCAATTCTTACTCACTTGGCAGGAGTACGCAGTGCATCAGAGATACACTCTATTCAGTTTGCAAAATAACTTCTCGTGTTGACTCAGCAGTAACAGTGGAGCAGAAATTAAGTTATTTAAGCACTTACAAAGGAATATTCTTCCGTGTTGAATTACTGGAACATTCCCTGAGATACATTTAGTGGATAGAGCTTGAATAAAAAGACAGCTTTTGTGTTCAGTCTGCGCAGAATCAAGGTGCACATTGTATCATTCATATCATCGTTCATCATTATATCTATCATGTTTGTGTGATTTAGATTTTGATTTAGATGTGTTTATCTGATGTAGTGGTTGTCAGGGGGAAGGATGTGACCCACATGTTTCTTCACATGTATTTCTATAGGAATGTGTGGGTTTTATTTGCCAATATGAAATTACCCAAAGTTACAAGGGCATTCTCCTCATATCTCCCATATTTGACAAAGCTGATTTGCATGTAATTAAACACATTTGGAGTTGACTGAATACAAACTATTTGCCTCTAAGGTACTCTGGAGAAATGCAATCAAAAGTGAACTAATTTATCTAGATGTAAAATGTTATGATTAAGCATGTATTCCCTTGCCTTCAGGACACCGTTCAGATTTCCATTTAATAAGAGATTACAGTTAAAGGTTCTAATAACCACACAAATAATTCCACAGGGTGGGACATGCATGTACACTTGCATGTATATTTATTGAGACTGTACCCCTCTGTACCATCAGCTTTTGCAGGAGTAATGTTGAATTTCTCTTTCTTAGAAATATTTGTGATTGTGTATCTGAAACCATGTCCACCTAAGACGGGCCAAATCTGAAAACGTGTCAAAATGACGTGCGTCCACATAACCATTTTTAAGTTTGTTTGTGTAAAGATTTCCATCCACACTGAAACCCTTGAACAGTAGGATATACAAAAAAGCTATATTCTTCATCTTATTTCAGTCATCAAACGTCAAAACTGAAGCATCTAAGGTTGAGATGTCAAAGAAATCTTTTTTTTTAAATGATTTACTTATCTAATATAATATTATAATGTATGTATGTAATGTATAACAACCTCTGAATAAATGTTTTATGTTATAATCATGTCTCCCTGTTGTTCATTTATCTCATGTCATAAAAATATATTAAAACCATAAATGTATCTCATAAAATGCAACTTAGGGCATCATATTAAACTGCACTCGATTGTTAGCTTGTGGGTTGTATTAGCTAGCTAAACAATATCATAGGAGATGTGTGTTAAGATATAATTGGGAATTCTTTATATTGGCAAAAGAGCATGGATTTTGGATCTAACAAGGCAGGTGAGGGAGGTACAGGTGGAGGCCAACAGTCCTCTGCAGCCCTGAATCTCTCTATCACTTAAAACGAGTGATCATCACAGAGTGTGTTCTCTCTACTTGAACTTTACTGCCACAAAGTACCTGATCGTGTCTGAGCAGGTTTACGTCATTTTATTGTGGACGTATTCCCTATCCACAATAAAAGACAGGCATTTTCAGATTCATCTACTCTGGAGAGAGCTTTTGAAAAGCTCATGTTTCAGGTGTGAAAACCACCGGCTTAGTCTGGATGGAGGGCCAAAACTGTGTTTTTTTAGACAGCTAGGTGTTAAACTCAGAAAGAGAGAGAGATCGGTCTCACTCAGGTACCTCCTCCTATGAGACTCATCACCTCATTTTGCAAGCTAGAGGGTTAATATTTTCTTCCTTTTAAAAGAAGAAAGCTGATGCCTTTAAAGACATAAGTGGTTTCCCTTTACAAAAAGCTTTTATCGTGTGGGCTGTGGGAATATCCTAAAGGGTCATTACACAACTTAAGTACCGATACAAGTCGGAAGGGCAGCTTCTTTTGGGTAAATGACATTGAATTACATGAGGGAGTATTGCTTGCCAAGCTGTTTTGTTATTGAACATATTGAACCCTGCAGTGTGTGTAATTGTGTTCACACATTTAGCTGGTTGCATCTAATTGTCATTGATCATGCGAGGAAACAGGTAAGAAAAGCAACATCTACAATGCCCATTGTGTTTCTGTGGAACGCTACTACATGTGTACACCACACATTTCTGCAGGAAAACATTGCAGCAGGAAAATATTGTTTATCTTTAACACTGTTTAAATCTGTTGAATTCTTGGGCAAAGATCATAAAGTTCACCGTAAAGTAGTTCAAATATTAGAGAAAATTGAAATAGGGTACAAGTTCTGGGTCATTTACACTTCTGGGTAATCAGGTCTCTTCCTGAATCTTTTCTGATGAACCATATGTGCAAAAATACACACACATATACATAGACACACAAGCAGAGAGAGAAGGGATGAAAGACTGTCGGCTTGTCCCTCTCTCTTTCATTCTTTCATGTGCGGATGAAATGAAGCCCTAATGTACAACAGGTGTGACATCTCCACACAAGGCTATTTATCTTTTTTAATCACCTTTCAGCGAAACTCAAACAAACTGGGTTGGACTGCTTTTAAATCTATGAGGTGAATAGGCTGTCTTTGCTGTTCATCAAAAATGAAAGAAGTAAAGAATGAAGAAAAATGAAAAAAGCATTAAAAAAAGTAAAAGAAGCAAGAAACGAGAATGGCGTCAGTCAAATAAAATAAATGATCTGCTAAAATCTATACAATTACATGCACATTACAGACAAGATTATATTACACCTTCACACCTCTGAAAACTGCTCCAGCGGACATGAATGTATCTATTTGGTCCAAAGTTTTGTCAGGCTCGCTTACACAACTTCCACAAAAGTTTTCCCAAATAGCAATTAGAGAAAAGATTTTGAGAAGATTTCCCTAGGTAACGCTTGAAATGACCAAAGTGGGCCACCAAAATCTCATTCATAGCTCCCCAGCAGTCACCCTCTTAATCGGGACGGTTGAAGCCCAGTGAGAGCTTAAAGATCAGCTACAGTGCATCCTTAACAGGTCCCTGCACCACAATTGTGCTACATTATGAGAAGACGGGTGTAAAGGCTTAATTAGTTGATTTATAAAACTTCACTTTCTGCACATGATTAGATTAATTTACTCAACTCAATATGATTTGATCGATTTTAGTGCTTCCAAAAAGTATAACAGGTCTACAAATGAGAATTCGAATCAGAAGGAACCTAAAGCAGCTATAATCAATACTTTTACATCAACAATAGATTGAATTATTCTAAATATTACAAATATTGTGTAATGTGAAAGGGGTCACACAGAGAATTATCACCCAATTCTGCAGTTTCCCTTAGCTCCATGGAAAGAGTTTAGCATCTTTCAGCACGTTGTTGAGATTTTCTGCCTTAAACTGTTTTGGTTCACTCTCATAGTGTTGTTTTCATTCACAGCAGGCACCTAATTTCAAGCAAAAAAATCTGCTTAGCAGCACCAAACAGCAAAAATGGTTAGAGACTAGCAGGTGAACATAGTGCATAGAGCATTTAGCAGCTTAAGAGCCAGATAGTTCCCTCAAGAGTTGGTGGAGACCAAAGAGAGAGCTAAAAGAAGAGTGAATATTGGACTTACATTCACCAGTTGAACAGAAACATGACTCCAATTGAATGTTAATGTTGTTCCACATCTGCTGGATGTGAACAGTTTGCAAACAGATTATCCATATCAACTTAAAAGGTGATGATATGTTAATGTATTATAACTTGTTTCTGCTGCAAGTGGCAAAAAAAAATCAGTTATCACAGGTCCTTATCCCAAAGCACTTGGTCAATGGACATTTATTTTCAAGGAAAACTGTAGCCGTAAACAACAACGAGAAGAAAGCTGAACAAAAAAAGACAAAACAGAGCAGTTGGCTTTCCAACCTCAAATTACACTGAATAAATTAAGAGTTTGTATCTTAATATGTAGTTTTTATGTATTACCCTGGTTTCCACATTACCGGTCACCTGGAACACTGAGAAAACACACGATATTTGTAGTGCTCAGGACTGAAGTGTAGTCTGGTTGGTGTTCAAAATACTCACAGCAAATACAGTTTACCAAAGCTAAAAACACAGTCTAATTTGGTCAAGGCAAAGTTCAATTTATATATATGAAGTGCATGCAGTAACAGAAACCTGCTTTTCTAGCAAATATCACTCTTTTAATATAACTGAACAGAGCCCAGCAGGGCTTAAATTGCACTGAGTTGACACTTCACTAAAGCAGTGCAACTACTCAAATACAGCTAGATAAGAGGCAGCATTGAACTTGCTCAAAGAAATGTGAGCACTAAGTAGAAAATTGTAATGATGGTAATGTGAGCTGGAGGAAAGTGTGAAAGTATGTTCCTGGTTGAGTGTGCATGCATGGGAGTGTGTGGTGTTCACGGGGTGAATCTGTGATGGGGGGTATGCACAAATATATGCATTCCCATGTGTTCATGTGTTTACTGATTCATCTTTGGCCTCAAATGACATGTAATGAAATGTTACAGTACAGTAACTACACTACAGTGGATGTGTGTGTCCATGTGCCATACCTGTTCAAAATGTGGAACGTGAGCCTCCCTCCTGTGAAGCTGGAGCTGCTTGTCAATGTTGTCCTTCAGGCACTGACACACGCGACGCTTCTGGTCTGCGGAATAGGCTTCCAGGCTGAGCAGGCAGTCACACTTCTAGAGACACGGGGAGAGAGAGAGGGGAGAGAGAAAGAGAGAGAGAGAGAGAGAGAGGAGAGTGTAAGAGAGGAGCAAGAGGGGTGGAGGAAAAGACAGCAGGCAATTAGGCATCTACTGTCAGAGAAGTGAAGAAGAAGTGTCTCCTGATCCTTGGACAGTGAAAGGGTTCAAGATGGGTAGAGACAACAAATCGAAGGTTCACCATAGAAAGTATGAATGTAAAAGAATGAATGAAAGGCAAAAACAAGAGTTTTTTTAGGCCATATTTAATGAGATCTTATGACTAGAGCTACCAGTGTGTGTGTGTGTGTGGGTGTGGGTGTGTGCGTGTGTGTGTGTGTGTGTGTGTGTGTGTGTGTGTGTGTGTGTGTGTGTGTGTGATAAGCGAGGATAAAAGAATAATCTATCACAAGTACAGTGTCAGAAAGTGTTGTACTATTGTGTGTATGTGCAAACATGGTCACCTGCGTGTGTGTGTTTGTCTCCAACAGAATGAAACAGTATCCATAACTGACACTGGCCCTACTAGTACAGTATGTGCTGTCATTGTCTGCATGTTTTCATTTCAGACTTTTTGCATATTCAGCTGTCATCTGAACTTTGTTATCATGACACCACAGACTGTAAAGTGGCACAGTCCGCTGGGTAGCAAAACGGCAGCATTAGTGAAATGAGATAATGGTCAGTATCCACTATAGGAAGAATTTGATATGCTGACAAAATGATTACTTGACCAGTGGTAGTCCTAAGAGAGTACAAATCAATACGGCCCTGCTGGGAATGCAATACATGAGAATAAATATTTGACAAGCGGGGGTTAAGTTAGAGTTGGCAGAGCTTGGTCAAATAGCTTTTCACTCAAAAGGATTCTCCAGGACATCCAGAAACTGTGTTTGATCTCAGATTAAATCTCTAATAGTTTAATGGCTCCATTTGTTTTTTGGTCATGATTCCAGTAATGTACTTTGGATAAAAGTCAGATCTTAAAAAAAACCCCACAAATTTTTCATATATTGCATGAAAATCATTTATGCCAATTTTTGCTCCAAATCCAGTTAGTATAATTTTATGTCTGCAGTTGTTTCTGTTGTTCTGACTTGAAAATATTCTGTGTATGGCCAGACAAGTTTATATCTCTTTCCAGATGCATCATCTCTTACATCTGTTGCTGCAACTGTTATTAAAAATTAATCATTCCTTATTGATGGCTATTATTTTAGCTCCCTCACATTCTTAAGAGTCCTTCATAACCTTACATACCTTTTACAACACCACCAGAGCATTGTTTGGGCTTCAGTCGAAATACTGAATGTAGTACGTGCCTCCTTGTTTCATCTCCTCATACATAGACTCATTCAGTGCACACATGTACAGCACATCTGTGATTTGACAGTCCGTGACTATACACCAAACTGAAGGAGCATCTAATTGCACGTTCTATTGAATCATATGGTTCTCGGGGTACCATCTACCAAATCACTGTCCATACACACTCACGTCAGGTCATCTCATCCACCTTTGCTGTTATATCAGAAAAGGCATATTCAGTTGAAGAATAGTTTCCATTATTCCTTCCTTTCTCTGATTAAAGTCCAACATGAAATGAACCCTATTGTGCTCAAGTACAGTTTTTTTTATTTCTCCTCTTTCCAATTCAATCATTTCCATCTCCCTCGGTTGTTCTGCTTCCGGCGGTGTCAGGGAAAAACATTTGTGTCGTGACATTTTTGTGCACGAATCAGGCTAAAAATATGACTTTTCCATTTTGTGCAAGTCTTCAGAGATTGACTGAAGTCCTCAGGGCTTTTCTTGATGCTCACTGCCCTGGTCAGCAGTGAATCATGATGCTAGTTTATTTGCCTGTTTCCTGGCTGCATGAGCTTTTGCATGACCTGTTGTGTTGCTATCTCTTGGACTATCTGTCTCTTTCAATGTCACTCAGTGTCCTGTAGAAGATGGGGATGCTGCTGTTGTAGGGTCTAATGGCACAAAGTGTTTGGTGGTCAAAGCCTTGTCAATGTCAGTGAGAATAATTCAGGGAACTGTTTTGCCTTGATGCATTATAAAATGGACTGCATATAAGGCGCAGCTGTGTGTTAAATATTAGCGAGAAGGGGAAACAGGATATTTTGTTGCTAACTCATCCAGAAAAAAAACAAGGACCGGAGGCAAAATATGGAGAATTTGCAGTCATCACGCTGAATATAATCCTGTTTACTTTTTGAGTAATGTTAAGACAGTAATCACAAAGGATTTGGGTCTCTGTATGGCAACATTAGTCTACCACTTTGGTCCGCACTGAAATATCTCAACAGTTATTGGATGGATTGGCATAATGTCCCACATTAGAGAAAACACATATGGTACTGGAGCAGTTCAGGGTCCCAGAGGCATGCATACACCTGTATCCACACACTTACCCAACTTTAAAATGTGTACGCAGTACCCATTTGAACTTTTACCTTACAGTCTGTCTGTATCTACATATTTACAACACATAATGATTCAAAAATAAAAACAAAAAGCCAACCAGCTGGGTATCTTTGCTCTGTGACGGATAGCGAGGCACAGGTCTCAGAGATGCATGAGGGCTTACATCCTAATCTGTCAAACAGAGGAAGTATGTATGTTTACACAGTCTTGGTGTGTAAATATGAGGCTGTGCATACTATACTGTAAACCAGTTCCTGACATCATGCACACTTTGTCTTGGCTAAAGAGGGAGGAGGGGGAAATAACAGATGATGACCGATACAGAATAACATACAGGTCGCTCTTATTGTGAGTAGCACAGCATGCAAAATAAAGAATTTCCTTTTGCATCATGTCTTCAAAAATCCAGCAATCAATTTCCATATATTTTGTTTATTCTCATTTACCATTATAACACATTTTTGTGCTGTACTGCTTAACTGTGAATTACTGCATCTATCTAGGATAGTTTTCCTGACAGTGACTTGCACATTATTGCATTACATCAGTTAAAACAATGCAAGCAAATGAGTAAACTGTTGACAGCTGGTCACAGACCACATGTTTTAGGCAGGAATCATCAGTAGCCAGCTGGAGCTTTCTATAATGTTGGCACTGCAATCTATTTCACAGAGCAGCTGTCTCTTAGTTTGAACCAGATTTGAGTGCAACTTCCCTTTTGTGATGCATAAAAATACCTGTAACTTTAAAATCAAAATCAACATCAACATTTTGAAGTTTTGAGTTTGAAGTGAATTCACTGGAATCTTCCCGACTCTGTGCAGGCAGGTCTTTGGGGATTTTCATGGTAAGGTCATGCTGCTTCTTTAAATTAAACAGCAGTCGACCAGTGACCCAGGCTGCAGCCCTAGAAACAATAAGTTACCCTTTTTTGAGACCTATTGTAATTTCACATGTTCAGCAGAGTCAGATCATTACTGGAATTACAGAGTGACTAGTAATATTATTCATAAATGATTACCCAAATAATCATATTAGCTAAAAAAGCCAGTGTTTCCCTTATTCTAGCTCCTAAAGTTCATCCCTGTTTATAAAACCACCCATCCAAGAGATAAACATGAGAGCTAATGAAACAAAATTCAATGAATGGCCACTGGCCTGCCATGGAGTGGCTAAAAATACAGGCTGCATTTCCCCTTAATCAGATTGATTAAAGTGCTCCCTGGTTGAAGCCCTCCCCCTGAGCCATCTGGCAGATGAGCTTTCAGTGTGTCACCGGATTGATGTCAACACAGCTCACCTATGCTGCTTCAATACAGGTTAGCATGGTTTCACTGACAGTTAATATACATAACAGTATTTAATGGGCGCACATTCAGATATCTTTTTTTTTCACACTGCCTGGTAATAAGCATCTTATTCTAATGTGGCAAAGATGACATATTTTATATTTTGACGTTTTCATGCTGATTATCTTAGCTTAGCATAAAGTGCTGGAATATATCAAAAATGGGGACTTCCTGACTTCCAGTCTTGTAATTACCATTGGGTTGCTAGGCAAGGAAGTCACTTGTCCCACCTAAGTAATATTCCAGGACATAACCTCCCTTAAAAACACACACTTGTCACTTACATGTTAATAACTAGCTTCAGAGGTGCTGGTAGAGTTGTTTTGAGTTTTTAACCACTGGGGAGAGCCAGGCTAGTTGTTTCCCCCTGATTCCAGTCTTTGTGATAAGCTAAGCTAATCAGCTGCTGGCTGTAGCTTCACATAGTGTCCAGATATAAAAAGGAGAAACAATGTTCTCATCAAACTCTGGGCAAGAAAGTGAATGAGTGTATTTCATAAAATGTTGTTTTAACATGGAACATTTCATGGATATTTGCATCATCGTCATCATAAATGGCTTGGAATGCTTGCACTTTTTGCACTCACATATTGCCCAACTACCAGGGATGAAGAAGCGCTAGTAGAGACCTTACAGCACCAGATCCTCCGACCCCTTATCTAAACTCCAGCTCAGGCTCAGCTTCAGCTATCTTTGTCTTGTTTGCACCCATTGCAGATATAAAAGTAGTGCTCATGGGATGTACTCCTGTCTGACATTTATTCAGGTACTCATGTATCAACTCAGTGTTTTGAGTGTACAAACTGGTTCACTTTTAAAAGTGGATTGTTTACAAGTAAAAGTACATAGCAAGAGCGTGAGCAAATGGGAAATGCACAGAAAAACATGGACTCTTCTCAATTTAATGTGCATACCACTGAAGATCAGTGCACTTAAGTGAGAACACATTTCCTCAATGTGGCAATGGTAATCTCTATGAGGCAGTAAAATAGGTCTAAATGAAGACATAATGGCAGCAACTGCACTCTCTATTACAGGATTATGATAATGATAGTGCGAATATGTTTTGATGTTCTGTTTTTATAATATTGTAAGATAGCTTTTCAGATTATTGCAAGAAAGGACTGCAGGAAGGGTGAAATATGAAATGTAAAGTGCCTGTTTTGTCCATTGTTCATATCATATCCCATCATGCTCCTCAGAGAACAAAGGGTTTTTTTCATAGCAGGTCCCTATACACTATAACACTAAGCAGCGTCACACGCTATTAGTCACATACTGGTGCTGAACACGGTATTGTGACGTGTCACCCAGTCACAATTGAGTTTGTTAGAGATAAAACTACCAGCACGTCATCGTCCTATTATCTCATAGTCCTTCTTAATCAAAAGCACACTAGTATAGCCATTACTCTTATGACTAAACCCTTAAGACAAACCATCTGTCTTCTTTGCAGTGGGCTATTGGGTTTCACTTCTAAGCATTGAGGCTTTGTAACTTTAGCATTTAATGGGTTTATGGTTTCCAATTAAGTGTCATGTAAACAAAAGCTAATGATGCTTAAGCAGCTAGCTTGGTATAGTATATCCTCAGTAACATCACTGGATGTGGAAGCCACTTACACTATCTTTTACTAACACTCTCTTCCCCTGTTATTTTCTGTATCTTCTCCTCATTTTTTTTTCTCCTGTGGTCTTTATGAATTCCTCCTGCTCATTTCATAGCCAAGCAAGTGGCATTGAATTTTGGTCCGGACTGAAATACCTTAATATCTATAAATGGATTGCCATTATATTTTGTACAAACATCCATGGTCCCCAGACAATGAAGCCTACTGATTTTGGTGATCCCCAAATCTTTGCACAAGCACCACCATGAAGTTGATATTTTAGTTTTTTTGTGAAATGTCTCAACAACTATTGGCTGCACTGCTATGACATTTGGTAAAGATATCTATGGTGCCCAGGCATTGAATCCTAATGATGTTGGTAATCTTGACCTTTCCTGCAGCGCCACCAGCAGGTCAAAGTTTTCACTTATACAGTGAAATATCTATTACATGAATTGGCACAAAAGATTGTACAGTAATTCATGGTTCCCAGAGGATGAATCCCACTGACTTTGGTAATCATCTGACTTTTCCTCTACCTCCACCCATGAGGTTCAGATTTGTGGTTTAGAATGACTTCTCAACAATTACTGAGTGGATTGCTATGCAATTTGGTACAGACATTTAAGCCCCCCTCAGGATGAAGTATCATACCTTTGATGATCCTGTCACTTTTCATCTATCACCACCACCAGGACAATATTTTAATTTGTCCAATACTTTTGCACATTTACATCGGTTTGGTGATATTACACAAATGTTAGCATAATAACACACTAAATTAAGATGGTGAACATGGTAAACACTATACCCACTAAACATCAATTAAAATTTAGCTCAAAGCACTATTGTATCTACAGCCTCATAGAGCTGCTAGCATGGCTGTAGACTTTTAGTCTTGTTCTTTCTCTACAGAAATTTGCATTTCCACTGTTTTCTTGTATGAAACAAGAGGCTAAATCTGACTACATCAGAAGGTCTGGTGAGGGTAGGGTAAGGTAATAGAGTCTAGTTCCCATGCATGATGAAAAATGTATTCCTGTATAATCAAACGCTGAACATTGGGTGTGAGCGTTTCTCTACACTGGTGGTGGACACTATACTAACACCTGTACAATAGTAGTGCAATTTAATACAAAACATGTTAAAAACCTGGATCAGATCAGGTTGGAGTTGACCTAGTCCATGTACTGCTCCAAGGTAAAGGTGTTGGCTTCATACTTAAAATGAGATGCAGTCTCAAAGGTAACCACTGGTGGATCAACTAACTGTCAATACATTGCACCACAAACAAACAAATGCATTTTATTCTAAAAGGAAAGAATGCATGAAATGTAATTTCCTCTCAATTCAGTGGCTTTCCCACACTCTTTCATCTATTTCTAGTTTGTTTCTCTGGTTTCCAGTTCAAAGCTCTTATGTGGTTTGCCTAGACAAAGCAGCCATGAAAGAGCATGTAAACTGGAGTCCTTGGCCCGAGGCCCTTCCTATACCCACCGGGGAGGGATGATAAGCACATGACAGGGCCTGGAGAAAGTTTTCTGAAGTAATCTACTGTTTCAGAACAGTTTCCGACAATTATTTTTGTCTCTTTTTTTAGTAACAGTAGTTTTGCGTGTTTCCTTTCATCATGATCTTTATCTGGTTAGTGAGTTCATTGATCATTTGCCTTTTTTTCCCTTTTCACATGATTGTATCAATTGTGCTTTTATTGAATAATCATGAATGCACTATCTCAAGCCTTTGAAAATACTTTTTTCTACATTCAATTTGTGATTTTGACCTTTGGCTTGGGATATGTACGATACATTCATCACTGAGCGTCATTTGAATTCAATGGTCGAATTTGATTGTTGTTGCGAAAATCTTTTATTGTTAAATCATTGTTAAGTACTGTTAGTACCTACATACCTATGACAATGAAAGATCAATTATTAATTTGGAAGTTATTTCTATTTACACGCTTTCCCATAAAGGTCAGTGAATAATCCAGATGCTGATGACTATTTACACAGGGAGATAATCCACAGTTTAGTACAGCTCAGGAGAATACTGTCACCACTGAAACTAATCTTGCTTGGTAAGTTGCTGGTGGTCCTAGAACTCAATGCAATCATATCCCTTAGATGGAGGTCTTTAAGTGAGTATATTTAGATGTTTAGCCACTGTCACTGCTGATCTGGGTTGGCACATTAAAGCAACAGCAAAGTACACTTCAAGTTGTGTCGTGATTTGAATGAAGAGGGTACATCTCGGTTCAATCGGACCCCTGAGAGGCTAGTCCTGCCCTGGCCATGTTATGAATGGCTACCATAAAGTAGGTGTTTTGCTGACGAGAGCCCTTGGGTGCATATCATTCACGCCCTGCCTTCAGACTGCAAGTCAGCCTGTATGTCATGCAGTCATTGATATGCCTGAAAGCATAGAGAAACTGCATACAGAGATGCATAAAAAGGCATGCTGTTCTGTATATGCATACACATATAGCAAACAAGCACTTACATGTGTACATCGTTACATACGTTTAAGATGTTTTCTTTGTCCTGGAAAAAGCATCAACAGTGAGTCTTCACTTGACATAATCAAATCAAAATTGTTCTGTTATTTACTGTGTCCACAAACGTCATATGAACGTCACCCCGTGCATAATCAATCAAGACCTTTTACTCTACAGACCTCTTGCAAAAAAAAAAAGACTATTTATATGCACAACACTGTGCTCAGTTAGCCTGATCACAGAGCTCCCTTGCTGTTCCTCAGCCTACACGCAAGCAATCACACTGTGATTTCACCTAGTTTGGCAGGATCTCTCATTCGGTACCTCCATTTCATCACTTCTCATTTACCTCATTCTCTACACTGTTATAAGTGTACAAAAGATCATTCATATTTGAAAACCAATTACTGCAAACTCCATATGAAATATGATGTCCATTCATGGCTCAAGAGTGAAATTATTTGTAAGATCTCACTGTATGAAGAAGTAGAAATCTGCTGCATAATCTGCATGTATGCAGATTATGTTAAGATGAGGTAAGTAGTTTTAGTCATTGTTGCTGTTGTGGAGATTGCTTATGATTTCATGGTCATTAGGGCCGACTGCATTGTGCCAACTAGATACTAATGGCTACAGCGGCAATTTAGGGGACATAGTGGTGATCGAGGCACCATGAATTTAATGGAATTCTCAGTTTTTACTTGAATTCTCAGCGACCATTACCCTAGGGCACATTCATCAGCAAGTTTTGGTACAGTATAACACCAGGAACAGCCCAGAAAAGCATAAGATATAATTTAACTTCCATCATGATCATCACATAGCCCACTCCTCTAAAGTCTGACATACAATAAGATAATTGTTTTTTAACTTCATGCAAAAGATTATGTTACAAAGTTACATTTTACATACAAGTCAGAAAGAGTAGCATTTAACAACCATGACGTAATTTCTTTTTTTTAATAACTTACACTTTTTCCTTGCTTGCAAAGTGTTGTTTTTTACTACTGCTCTTGATGATGAGTTTCTGAGTTAAACAGTGAGAACAATACAAAATCTCCTTCTCTAAACCTTTGAATGCACCCTGAGCGGAACTGTCAATTCGTAGCACTTACATCTCCAGAGTCGGACAGCAGGTGCTTCTGAAGAGAGCTTGCCTCCCTGACGAACCTTTTCTTAGGCCCGACCCGGTCAGCCAAGTTGCCCATGGTGACTCTGTGATGACCCTGATGCACTCCACTGGCCAGTAATCTCATACAGTGTCTCTTCTTGTCTCTGTGTTTTTCGTTTACCTACACAACGCTTTCTGGCTTCCTCTCTTCCTGCGTCACTGACACACTTACACACACAACACACACTAGACTTTCCAGAGACACAATTGCACCCCCCCCCCCCCCCTCCACCACACAGACACACACACACTCTTTCCTTAAATCTGGGTTAGATCAGTTCCGTTTTGAGCAAGAGCTAAAATAGGATGACCTCCAGTTATAGAGGAGAATTGCAGGAGTAGACTTGAAGAGGAGAGTGGACTGTGACAGTGTCAGAAAAGAGGAGAAGACTGAAATTGTATAATGGCTCACAACTTCTGAAGAAACAATGAGTTTTTTTACTTCTTCAGAATTAAAGTGCTATTTTACCTCAACCTATTGTAATGTCTTTTACGTCATTGAAGAAAAGGTCACTGTGCAAAGAGACTATTTCGTAGATGGATGCTTCCTTCAAAATGAACACTGAACACAGTGGACAGCAGAACATCCTAAATAACTTACATGGATGAGACATGATTTTGAGAGACTTGTATACTCTTTGAATTTGATTATGTAAGGAGAAGAAATGCTTTCCTGATGAGGAGATCTAGAGGAGAGGTCTGTTGCCTGATGAGTGAGACAGTTGCATAAAGCTGTATGTGGTGACATGTAGGGGTCACATATGTTGCTGTGTGGTTCAAATCTGCCTAGATTTCTGTTTGTGTCTGCATTTGTTAATGTATGTATTTAAGTACAGTATATATTTTGTGTGGATTTCTGTGTGTACATGCAAGTGTGGGTTTCATAGCTTTCTATTTTTGTATTTAGTAAACCACCACATGTGAAGTTATTATTATTGGTTTTATTTTTGTTATTATTTATGCATTATATTGTATTTCTGCCCATTGGTAATATATATATATATAGTATATATATATAACATAAATTTGTGTGTCACATGTTCTGTGACACAGGTCCTAGGTCAAATATGATTTTAGATTTATTGCACAAGCATAGACTCAATTATAACATGCTCACACAGAAAAGCTGGTATGGAATCAGTAAGAATACTCCTTTCTGAACAAATATGAATATCAGAAACATTGCTTCTTATCACATTTATTCAGCTTTCAATATGTATGTCTGTAAGTGTTTCAGTGGCGACAAGGAAGGAACAGTATATCTACTAAAAGAAAAGGGCAAATGCAGTGTTTAACTAAAAACATGTTGTGAGCAATAAGATGGTGTTCTAAATCTCTCTCTCTCTCTCTCTCTCTCTCTCTCTCTCTCTCTCTCTCTCTCTCTCTCTGTTTGTGTGTGTCTATGTATGTGAGTGACCTTTGCACAGACAGGCCAGAAAGAGCAATTAAATTAGAGTCTGTCATATAACACACATCACAGTAAACACACACACACACACACAGCAGGGTCAGGGTCACTCAAACACTTCAAACGTGTTCATCTTGCCTGATCACCACAGCTCAATAGTCTAGCTATTCAAGACCTCTGTAGAGGTGCTTTACCAATCTCTTTTGATATATTTCCCTCTGTGCTACTCTTTCATCCCTCTCTCCATCCACCTCACATGTTCCACCATGTCACACACCAGTGTGCCCTACCAGCAGGAGCAGAGGGTCAACCACTCTGTAAAGACTTAGAGATAAATGAGCAGTTTGAGTGTACCTGAATTACAGAAAGAAGAGAGTGCATTCGTTGAATATTTGTAGTAGTTAATAGTAGATTGGTAGATTAAAAAGTACCTTTATTATAGTATCTCTTATAGTATCTGTGAGAACTGTTTGCTGTGTTTCTTTGTGGCTACTGTTTGCTCCCTGAGGTATGAAATGAACTGCTGACAGGTGTATCAACTATAATAGATGGCTGCACATTTTGTGTATGTGCGTGCCTGCGTGCGTGCGATTGTGTGGGGAAATCTGACAGTACGGCAGTGGGAACGATTCTGACAGGGGAGAGAGAGGAGGAGGGCGAGCCAAGTAAATCTTAACTGGAAACAAGCCCACACACACACACACAATCTCTTCACTGTTTCTCTGTCTGTCTTCTTGTCGGTCTTCTGTCATACATACCGCACTAGTTTGGTATTTTGGGAGCATCCTTGCAAGGCTGCCTCAGCTGACTGTTTTGCTAGTCAATCAATAGATCTTTTCAAGCCCAAGGTACAGCTATGAGTGTGACCGGCAACTGTGAGATGGATTTGTTCATATATGGTATTTATATGACATATTTAAAAAGCTACAAGGAACAAAGAGCTGATAAACAATTCAGTAAGAAACTGTACAACACTGGAGAAAGAAGAAATACGATAATATAATACTAAAAGCTACTGCACAGCCCGAGATCTGATGCAACCATTCTAGCAGACCTTTTCAAAGTGTTCAAAAAGGATCCAAAATCCTTTAACTCACTCAAACTCTCTCTTTCTCTCCTATGCCGTCTGACGTAAGAGTTTCTATTTATATATGTTGCCTAATTGGATAGACTGAATAATATTGGAGCCTATTCCTTCCTGTTTTCCAGCCTGTGGGACAGATATCAGGCCCTTCATTCTGTCTGGAATGTCTGAAAAAAAGACCCTTTAAAAGATTCATAAGCTGCTAATGAGGTTATGCAGCACAATTCAAAGCAAAAAATTGTGCAATGATACATGTGCGTGTGTGTGTATGTATCTGCGGCAGAAGGGGTTGGGGTTTATATATTTGCTCAGTGAAAAGATTATCCGTATAAGCATACATTTGCAGCCGCAACAAATTGCAGACGAGTCCCCGTGGCTGGATAAAAAGAAAAGGAAAACAGCCCCTTCAGCCATCCAGTCTTTTCAGCTGACAATGTGAAACACTTTACATTCAAACCTCAGTTTAAGTATTGAGTTTTGAAAAGCTCCAGTTTTATAAAATGGTTTCCAAAAAAAAAAAGGTTGTCTTGTTCGATTTGTTCAGGCAAAAAACTTGATAAGCCAAGTTTCATAGATTCATAAGATACGTATTTTGAGTTGGAAGTGTATAGTTCACGGTCACAGCTTTCATTACCAAAGAGTCCAAAATTAAGGAGCCAATCCTGAAGACCAGTATGGAGGCTGATGTGGACTTATATTAATGGGCCGGTATCGGCTAAAATAAAGCTGATTAATATCCCGTCCTTTCTCTACTGAACTCTAGCCCAGCCTGTTAGTGTTGCAGCATGCTGCTCCTTAATGACAGCCGGTCTAAATACTGTGAGCATTTCGCTCCATATGAGGGTGAAAATTAGCGAATGTGAAAAATGATTTGGTCACACCACAACTCTGTTCTGCCCTGGGAACACGACTTCTAAACTAAATCTGTTATCTCTCCTCTCTTATTAGCAAAGAGCAAAGTAGCAGGTAGCAGCTTCTCAGTTTTAGCTGGCACACAACATTGCATTCATCGGTTAAAATGACAAACATAGCCAAAAGTCAAATGAGCTGTCGCTAATTAAAATTAATTCAGTGAGTAATTTGATGTCAGATAAAAATAAAACATAGCCGTTGTCAGGTTTGTGTTCTGTCTTCGTCACATTATGTTCAAGTTGTAGCTAGAAATTATTTTAAGATATTGAAAACTAAACCTAATTATATTTGGTAAGGGATTCAAAAATACTGGATTATGGACTTGATAAAATGCTACAGAACCCAATATGACATGTTTCACATCAAGATAAATCTGGCTGGGTGATGGTGATCTCCAGACCCAGAACATTGTAAAAAAAAAATTCAGTGTTTTACATGTCTTCTGCACATTAACATGACAAGACTGGAGTAAGAATCTGTGAAGTGGCTCCAGAGGGAGTGTGATGGCTGCTGCAGTTGCCACAGCTTGAGAGATTTGTGTAAATGAAGAAGGAGAGGAGGTGAGAAGGTGGAAGAAAGCGATGAGTACAAGTGATGAAAACATAATGCATGGCGACATTAAAAGTGTGATGAAACCTGCAGTTTCATTCTCTCTGCCTGGGTTTAACACAGGCATGGAGAGCAGCAGTGGAAGGGGAGGGGCAGCTGAAGAGACGGGAAGAGTACGACCGGCTAGCACCACCTGCAAGCATGCTCATTAACTACAGCCGAGCAGCCAGGACAAAAGAAAATTTCAAGGCTGGAAAACAAGCTTAAAAAATTATGAAATCCTATCTGTGAGATAACTATCATATCCTCCTTGTTTCTGTCTGTTTCCTAGCAGCTTGCCTTAATTCTTTATGTCTCCTCCCTCCCGCTCGGTTTCAGTGCAACTGATTTAAAGTTTTTATTAAACATTGTAAGGACTACTGGTAGGACAGGCAGGGATGTAGAATCCCACTGATATTTTGAGTGACTTTGAAACAAATTAGGTAGAGCTGTACTTTTAGTCCCAAATAAAGAGAGACAATTGTGATTTTGACAACTGAAAACTCTGTTTTAACATATGCAGTTATTCATGGAGTTGTGTATTTAACATCTTGGTAGATATACCATATTTAAATGGTTTTGGCATCTTTAAGGCAACAATATAAGCTTTATGTTGTATGTGAACTTGCCTTTAAACCATTTTCACTACACTACACTACCACTACAATTATAATGGGCCATACAATTCTTATACTGCTGGAACAATAAAATGTTAGCCTTTAAAGTGCCATTTCAGTTATCCCCTGTTGAATTATTTGTGAATGCAGCAACGAAATATAAAAAATGATGTCTTTCCCTTTCATCTTAGAATGACAGCCTGAGAGGTGTTACAACAGATGGAAGAAAGGATGATTATTTTTCATAATAACATTGTCTAAACAACAAAAGAAATTACAATGTTATCAGAGAGATACATCATATTTGAACACATTTATATTGTTTTATACTCAACACTTCTACCCCTGGGGTACATAGTTCAGTGTTTTACTTGTGTGTACATGTAGCAACTTATACTCAATAGCCTTATTTACAATGAGGATTATCTTATGTATGTGTGTGTGTGTGTGTATGTATATATATATATATAAATATATATATATATAGACCAAAAATCTAATGTCCTGCTGTGATACATATAAAAATATCAAAAACAAATGCATGTTGTGTGTGTGACAGAGATAGGTCTGAGATCTGAGAGAGACACACAGAGAAAAAAACATTTTCATTAGAGCTTTTTGCTAATCCTTGTGTCTTCCCTGTAATGTGATTTCCACCAGAGTCAATTGCCACTCTGGCTCTCAGACAAAATAGGCTGTTCACATTAGACCCTCCTTTCCCCTCTTTCTCTCCACACACAATCCTTTTGTCTTACCTCGGTCATGTGAATAAGGTAGAATCTCAGTTCTTCAGCATAATCTGTAAGACAAAGTAACAAAGGGATTCGTTTGAGTTCTTTCTTCGTTTCATCTTTCTCCTTCCTGCTAATGACCCAGACATCTTTCACTCCCTTCCTTCCTACTTGTACATACATTTTGGTTACTTTTATTGATGGAAGGCTTTTACTTTTGGTCATCCTTATAGCCATCTACCCATTGTTCACCAAAGTAGCGCTCTGTGAGACAGGCCTGTGGGTCTAATCGAGTAAAATGTGCAGTTTCTGTAACAAAAAAAATATTTTGTACGGTTTACTTCCATTATGTGTCATAGCGTCTTTGTATTTTGTAGAGCTCAACTGCAGTGCATAATAGAAAAACCTACAGCATAGTGGAGCAAATACCATCTGAGTCAAGTGAGGATGATGGCTACCCAAAAAAAGAAGGATAAGCTGGTGAACTGACATACAAGTAAAAAAAACTTAAGAGAAAATACTACTGAATTGCGTCTGAAAGAGAGTATTTGGAGAGCCATGAAAAATATTATTGTTATTTGTATAAAATGTTCATATACAGTTCAACAAGGTATGCAGGGGGGGCTAGGAGCTAAATGAGGGGAGAGACAGGGGCAAGGATTAGAAAGAGGGGAGAGGGTGAGGAGCCAAGGTTTAATGATTTTGCATTCCATTGACCAAAAAAAAATATGGCAACACATTAGTTCAACAGCATCAAGTTATTATATATATTATATATTTTATTTTGTAATATTCCAGCGTCTGCGTCTTCACCCTGAAAACAGCCAGCAGCCTCCCACTGCAGTAGAAGTCACACAGGCAGCTCTTTAACTGGTTCCTGTCACTGTGTTTTTATTATTTTATTTTATCTATTGTATAACTCCACGAGGTCTGTAAACCAATGCAGCCCACAGTGTTGAACAGAGGAGAGAACTACGCCACCTTAAGGATGCCAGCTGCAGGAGTGGTCATGGTCAGTGTTTCTTTTTATAACCAGCAGCAGGGGTCACTGTTGGATACCTTTGTGTTTGTTGGTGAAGTTATGTGAAAACATGGTAATCTCAAACGTAAGAGGCTTCACCTGACAGCAGTTACTTGGGTCGTCAAAGACGCAGTACCTTCGCTAATTCACTGTCACTCAAATTCACTTCATATTCCACTAAAAGACAATACCAAAAAAGTATAAGTTAAGTCATTTGTCCTGTAATGATGGTGCAGATGTCAAAAGGCTCGATAAACTAATGTAGATGTCCAGGAGGATGATGTCTTCTTACTTTGTTTAGTTAGATGGTAATGTTTGGATTGACTCATGGTCATTTTGGTTTTGAGTTTTATGTTTCTAATACCACTCTCAGTGTTTCCCACGCTCCTTAGAGTAGTATCAGGGTGACAGGAACTCAGGAAAGCCCCTGTATTGAACTTGTTCTGTGTCATTACATGCACGCACATACACACACACACACACACACACACACACACACACACACCCTTGCTGAAACAAACACAATCCCCCGGCGCCTCTTTCCTGAGTGACGCTGCCTCAGCGAAATAACAATGACAGCCAGCAGGGTGGAGATGTGTGTCTGTGTGTGAGCGTGTGTGTGTGTGTGTCCTCTCATGAAACACAGACACACAAACCCTACTGAATCCCCACCCTGGTGATCTCCAATTGTTTGGGTGAAGGGTGAAGGTCAGAAGAGGCTCAGAAGAGACCAGTGTGTCTGTGGGGAGGACAGAGCAGCTCAGGCCACCCTGTATCAGGGGGCTATATTATGAATTCAGAAACCCTCGCGTGGGAGTGTTCATTGGGTGTTTTTCTTGATTAAATTCTTCACTGTGTCAACTTTAGCTGCAAAGTGGAAGGGGGTGTTTTTCATATTCCTGTTGAATATCTGCAATTAATAACCCTCTTTGACATTTTTGTTGATTCTAATAAAAAGAACCACTTGTAGTTGGCCACAATGGTCCAGCATCTTCCTCAGCAGATACGGTATACTTACAAGCAATATATAAACTTAGTATAGACTTAGTAATGTGGAAAAGTGTTAGAAAATTGGTCAAATGCTCATAAACAACCTTTTCCACAATGAAGACAAAAGAAAAAAGTATGACAAAAACATTGATGAAATATATTAAAATTTCCATCAATAAATAAAAACTAAACGATAATGGGAAAGACAGATGAAAAAACTAATTATTGTTTAATACAGTCTTATTTAAAGACCTGAATGTGGAATCACACATTATATGCTCCTGATTTGAAAACCCCTCTTTGACAGAAGTGGATTTAGCTGCTTGACCTGTGGCACTAATAAGCTTGTTGCATACGTTGCGACAATACAACACATCATGAAAACAGGCAGGTCTGCAATTAAATATTCATAAAAAAAGACTAAAATGTTATTAAAACTAATATGCATTTTTATCAAAAGCCAAAGACTAAATCAAAATCAGGTGCCAACATTAACACTGATTTCCCATTGAGTTATGTGCAGATTGGTAGTGGGTTCTGGCACATGTATCTCAGGCTCAGCCTGAGGAGAAAGGCTGTGTGGCTATGAGGCCCAGCCCTGAACTAAAAGAGTCAAACCTGCCTTTCTTTTAGAAGCTCCTAAAGTGTCATTAGAAATCTGGTGAGGCCGCTTTCTGTTTTTATGGCCCTAAACTGTGGAACAGTGCTTTGGGGTGCATCCTTGCATGAAAGGTGCTATACAAATTAAGTTATTATTGTTATTAATCACTCAAAACAGCATTCATTTGCACCTTAATGTCTAATTAGAGCCACTGTTGTCTCCCCTTACACTCACACTGACTCTGAACACTACGCTGCCATTCAAGTCATTATTCTCTGGGACAGACCATCTCATCTCAACAACATCCTTTGAACACCTGTTATCCTGCTAAATCCATCCCATAACCCTGACGCTACTACCCGCCTATTTATTGCCACACAGCTTTTGACTCTCGTGCACATTTTTGAAGATAATGTGCTGACACCAGTATGCTCAGCTTGGGGAGAGAGTCATTTATTACTGTTTATTACCCACGCACTTTTCAGCAATATGGGTCTAAGTGCACCCTCTCTCCCCTGGCACTGTCCCAAGCATGACTCCAAACTCTGCCTCTGTCTCCGCTCACCACTCTAAACACAGATATTTACATGACCCCTATTTATTTGACTTGCCGGGGCTCTGCGCTGCCCTGATGGCCAGACTATTCTCTCCATATTGCTGGAGGAGATGGTTGTTTACACCAAGGTGAAAAAAAAAAGACAGCAACAGGAAGGTGGGCAGCCTTTCCCTAAATATCCTCTGCTTAAGCTCAACTGACAATATCATTGTAACCATAGTACTGCGTGTTTATTTCTAGTTGTGCAATTTTTGCGTGTAAGTGTAACGTTCCCCTTTTTTTCTCTGTACTGTAAAAGGTCAAACGTTTCACACAACATACAGATAAGATTGTTGGGTAATATGTTTACATATTGCAGTTTAGTTTTTTGGGGCTTTTAAGACAATTGTTGATGAATGACAAATACACCACACTTATTGATGATTAAAACTATATAATCACATCTCTGACATCTCAGAATTACGGCTCCTTTAATTGCTGGTGACTGAGAATTAATTATCTTTAGGAATTTAGCAGGAGAAATTGTTGTTGGCCCAGATTAAATTAAATCTGACCTTTTGATTACAGGCCCATCTCAAGTGCCTTCATGTCTGCAAAGCAAATTACAAAGCAAATGATGAATCCTATACACTTGTCCTTCCGGTGTGACATATGCATATAGTTACAGACAAATCCACATACATACCATCCTGGAGCCTCAGCTGTCGCAGGTACAGGGGACTCTGAAGGACGTTACACCTGCCTGGCTCATCTTCTCTTGTCACCAGCATCAGGTCACTGTAGACAAACACTGTAACCTACAAGGTCAGAGCGGGCAGAGATAGAGAAAGATGTTTGTTTTTTTAAAGGATGATGAGGGGGAGGAGGAGGAGGGGATGTGGAGTAGATGCACATACACCGCCTAACACTCAAAAAGTCTCACCCCTGTAAAAGCTGTACCCCCACCTCATGTCCTAACACAGGAAATGCAGTTCACACATAATTACGGACATGCATATACATCCGCCCACATCTTGCTTATCAGCCTGTTGATTGTTAACCCTGTGCTATAATGTATACGGACTTAATCATAAATTTCTCCTTTAGAAAGAAATTAATCAGACTTCACCTTAGTTTTGATGCTTGTACAATTTTTACAAAGTCTGTAGTATGGGTCGATGTAATAAAGTATACATGTCTGCCATTTTATTTGCTCAAGGCATTCAATGGCTTTTAAACAATATTACTGTGAAACAATATATCCTGTCTATTATACTGTAACCACTTGGGACAAAGCTGCTCAATTATAGCACACAAAATTCACATTGGTTCCAAGAAGGTCCAAAACATTTTGGATGATGATTCATTAATTTAGATAATTTAATGTGCTTTTTGTAGCCTTGGTAAAACTGTATTTTGACCCTCTCTCTTCAAACTCAAGACACTTCTCTCAATTGTATCCTCGTCATGGTCCAAGAAAAAAAACTGGTTATTTACTGCTCATGTGGAAAGATGGCTGGATGAGAGGAATTGCTTCTAATGTGTGCAGAAGTAGCAGTACTGGAGCCTAAACCTCCCCAACTCCTCACACACAAACTTCACATTGTTTCTGTTCTGAGTTTTGCAACAGGCCATGACAGCCCGCATTGGCGTTATGCTTCTGCGGAAGGCTAAGTGAGAAAAGTCATGCCAGTGAAGCGTTAAAATGAAAATCAATGAAGAAAGGGGCAAAGCATGAAGACAGAAGAGAAATAATTAGATGATAAAAAAGAAAAAACAGCCTAGTTGTACGCATTAAAGTTGCTTATGCTAGTTTGTGCCTTCATGCAACATAATAGGCATACATTGTAATTCATGCAGACAGCAGTGTTTCAAGACAATGCTTTTGCTTTGGTGGCTTCCTCTAGAGGGTGAGATATCAGCGAGGGTATTTCAGATGTAGCCAGTATGTGGTCAGAGTGTGTATGTGTGATTGTGTATTTGTGCATGTGTGTGTAGGTTTGAGTGGAGGGGAAGAGGATGTAAGTATGAGTAGAGAACAAGGACAAAGCCAACAGTTTTCATACAGCACATGCACACACACACACATACACATAGACTGTTCAAATGTGCACAAAAGCTGCACACACACACTTTGAGTTTTATTTCCCACTCCTACTGTCTCTCAGTGATTTTCTCTCATTAAGCAACAATGACCTAAAATAAATACTAAGCTAGTTAAGTCAAACAATCAACAATTTGTCTAATTGAGACTAATTAGTACTAAATAATATCTAAGTAACCTTTCAGTCATCCATGTCATGTGAGAATTTAGAGCAGCTCCAATGCATTCCATATGTATATTTAATTACTTGCAGAATTTCTTACATATTTAACTTGTGTTAAATTTTAATATCAATGGTATCTTTTAGATTGCTTTCATGTTTATTAAGTATTCATATGATTTAATCCAAGTAAATCTGTTATGTCCAAATGTCATTATGAAGTAGTACTACTACAGAAATTTTGTCCAAATGTCACTTTGGACAAAATCAAATCTTTGCAATGCTCGCTTATTAATAGTGTTCAGATATTATAATGAAAGTGGTACGTGAACATTAGAGATTGTGTGTTTGCCTCCTGGCAAGACTTAAAAAACTCTGGTGAGTTAAGAGTAAAAGCTGGGACAACACTGACTGATTATTAAAAACCGCCTGTATAAAGCGGGCCAGTGGAGAGAAACTCCCCTACTGAAAAACACTGGCTGTTAAATATTTGTTTTACTTCTGACCCCAGAGGGACGCCAGAATTACCTTCCATGCCAGCAGTCACTGCAACACACAGCAAAGATTATCTGACAGGCCAAATCACAGAACTGCGGCAAGATCTTAATTCGATGAAACAATTCTCTTCCCTCCTTCTTTTCTCTTTCCTGATTCACATAGACTTTGTTAACCTGTTTCTTCTGAGAAACATCATAACATTAAAATGTCAGACATGATTCCCTCATTCAAAACACTTATTGGCAAAACGTCAAATTTCATTCCACTCGTCATTCACAACTTTCTGCCAAAACGTAAAAATGTGTTTTTCTTTTAGGGAAAATGCACCTGGACATTTATCAAGGTAATGACAATATTTGCCAAATAAATAGCGGTAAATTAATGTGGCTAACAGCAGCCCATATTAACTTGAGATGGAGTCAGCTACTCTAACTGAACGTGGGTAACAGACATGTGTCACATCATCTGAGATATTACAGGTAACATTACATTACTGGACCTGGTTCTGGTGTACAGTACTTCCTTTGAACAATAATGTATTACATGTTAAACCCTACCAGCACATATAACATTGCTATATATTTTAATGCCCTGACAGTCTATAGAGTGTCTGACACCTCCAATGTTAAAGAACTCATTCTTATACTTACGAATAAAAATCTATCTTTGAAATTTCTGTAACTTCTGAAAGAAAGAATATCTTTACTTTTGATATAAAAGTATTACATATTTTCCACTTTGACTTTAACAACATACTGTATAAGATAACTTTCTAGTGCAGATTATGGTAAGGTGAGCTTAACATATTGTGAAAGGATTATTAATATATGCTGTAGGAGCTACAGTTTATTTTCGTACTTAAAACAGAATTTCCCTTTGGCACTCTCCTCCTTCATCAATTATTCATTTCCTCGACTGATGTGGGCCTGATAGTTCACAGTAGTAACAAATTCTTCATAGATGTTCAGATGTCTCCTTTCCCATTTCTCCTCTCAGGATGTTCTTGGTCTCCCTTTCTATATACAGCCATAACTCTAAAACACACATACGTTTTGACGTAAGATGTGCATTAGGCGACTAGACCGTCACTTTCACTCTGACCAAATCTACAAACCACATAACTGGTTGTGACAAACCAACAAAATGTTTGCCACAAGCCTCCTGCAATCTTGAGAGGAGAGGAGCGAAGAGAAGAGGGCCTCAATCTCTCTGCATCATTCAAATGATAAAATTCCTTGAAAGAGAAAAGATCACATCTGCTCTTTTCTCAGATCAACAACATCCAATTATATTCTTCTAAAAACCATTTTGCAGTTTTGGGCATTAAAAGTTACACTTAAATGATTACCACTTACCTTGAGAGAGTGGTGCTTGCTCTCGTGTAGTATCATCTCTTCAGATATGATGAGAGCTCGGCTGCACAGGTCGAGAGGCTGAACGGAAACAAATTGCACAGACAGATTAGCACACAAGGTTTTTGGACATCATTTTAAGGCTCATTCACTGATAATTGATATCTTTCATCGAATATTTATCAATGACCACACACACATATTGTCTGTATTATTGTTAGCCTAACTGTCAAAATCATCAACATATGTTAAGCATTTCTGAAGATTAAAATCAAGAATATAATATTGTTTTTGTTATAGATTAATGAGGTTGCAGTACCAAATCCATTTTGGTTTCCAAATCCAAACGATGTGCTGAACAGCTAACAGCAAGCCTTCTCTGTATTGAGTGTAATACAACTGAAACTGATTCTATGAAGACAGAAAGTGAGCTGCGACTATGGGATGGTATGTGTGGTCTGCATATGACAAGACACTGAACTAGTATGACAACGCAGGAGGAGGGGACTTCCTCACAAGTCCAGGGTGTGACAGAGGGCCAATTCAATATGTGTGGGTGAGTGTGTGTGTAACATTTGCATACTGTGTGAAGTAGGGTCAGGGTTGCATGTTTCTTTATGAATTAACAGGAAGTGCTACCACACTTCCTGCATTTTGAAAGCATAAATGGCTGAAAGATTCCAAGAAACCAACAGTACTTTAAATGTCATATAACATTATCTTACAATGGACGTCTTTGGTTATTTAATCACATATATTTATTACAACAACTGTCGACTGTATTTACATATGCAGAAACGAGAGCATTAACATAACTCGCCTCTGCTACCTATTTTGGACGATTTCTCGTCATAATTTCCTGTCTCTCTTCACAGACTGTCACGTCTTGTAGCCCCAAAAATTAAAGCATCTGCATATTTAAAATGTGTTATGTATGAAAATAATGTCTTCACAACTTCCAAAATAGAAGATGCTTCTCACAGAAAATTCAACGTATTCATAACTGCAAACCTCAAATGTCTATTTCCTTTTGACCCAGATGTGTTGGGGAAAACAATCAAATCTCGATCGATACCATCGTTTGACCGCTAAAGACTGATTTTCAGAGCATCACAGTCACCTAGTGGTCTTAGATGCACACACATAACCACATAACCACTACACTACGTCTGCAGTTGGACATCTGACTTCACTGCACGTAACCCAAACATTTTGAGATTAGAAAACGTAACGACATAGTTCAACATTTTGGGAGATACGCTTATTTGCTTTTTTGCAAGGGTTTAGATGAAAAGATCAATACCACACTTTTCCAGTTAAATCTAGTTAGAGTCAGCAGAATGTTAGCTTAGCTTAGCATAAAACCTGGAAAGGGGGGGACACAGCTAGCCTAAACAGCACAGAGGCTAAGAACTAGAACTCAAGAGAAGAAAGATAAACATAAACTGTAGTGCACTAGTTTTCCCCTAGTGTGAACAGAAGTGTGAATAAATCCCAAAAACATTGTGCAAATCGAAAAGATGTCTGTAAAATCATCAACAATCACAATGACAAAAACACATTCGCATATTTACACAAATCTGCTTACCTGAACAAAGATGGGAAAGATAAGAATCTTGGGTGCCACTTTGACGTATCCATAGTTGGCATGTGAAGTGTGTGAGCGGACAATGGTACAGTTCTGGTAATTGGCAAAGTTGGCATTCTGCTGTTGGTATTTGGATACACCAGCATTAGTGGAGGTGGACGCCGTCTTTGTTGTCTTGGAGTTGTTAGATCGACGAAGGAAGCCAGTACGGCTGGAGAGACCGCTGCCACCACCTCCGCCACCACCACCACCACCACCACCACCATCACCACCCTGGGGCTGTTGTCCAGAAGCCTGCCGTGTAGGGTATAACCTGGCAGCTGTGGAACAAAAAGAACAAGGTGAAGCTGGAGAAGCAAATCTTTGGTGGCCCTGACCTGAACAGTTTATTTCCTTGTTTATTGTGTTAACTTTATCAGCTACCTGCGTGGACAAGATGACTAACTATTACTTGTTGTTGTTTGCTTATAGTGCAGATAGACAAGCCCAAGGAGCATAAAATTTGTGATAATTGAATGTTCTTCTTTTCAGGATCACTAACAAAGAAAAAGTTTGTAATAACTCATTTAGGAGAACGGGATGACAAACATTTTGTATTCACTATACTTCTAAGGCCAATTTAATTTGAGACTATTTCAGGGTGCCAAGTGAATTTAATCATATTCATTAAAATAACAATAACCTGAGATGTGATGTCAAAACTCTAATTAGCATTGGGCTACAGCCAAAATAATAAAGGCACCAAAGCCAACTTAAGCAAAGGCTTTCAGCCAACAAAGTTCACTGTGGCCTTTAACAAAACATTGTGTGAGTTTGAATATACCATACTGTACATGTCTTACCTAATGTTCCCTGGTTGTCTTGGTAAACAGGCCTCAAGATCTGAAAGCAGAATAATATTAAATGACATTAATATTAAATAGGCTTGTTTCAGCAAAATGAAATCTAAGACCTATACTGCCTCTACAATGGAATAATGAGCTACTCTATTAAAACAGTGACATTATGTCATTGTTTCATTACTAAATGCATACTATATTGAGAGTTGAAATCCAATTCTGATCTTAACTTCCTATGATGTCATATGACATACTGCATGTCCTTATTATAATAAAGGAGAAAAGACCGTATGCTACTCAATCAAAATGTTTTATCGACATACTTCGGTCCTACATTTTCTTTTCCCGTGTTGCTATGCCGTGAGTTTGTGTTTAGGGTTCAAGCTGGACGTTATCGTGTGTAATTTCTTGCATGACATTGAATTTAGTGTCTGGAACTCAGCTGAGCCCATTTGAACTGCTCTGGGCTCAGGGAGGCGATGGTTTCTATGTGTCATAACAAATTACAATCAGCTGAGGGAGAAAGCTGCCATCACATCACATGCTGTTCAGATTAATACAGTAGGTGAACTGGAAAGTTACAGAAATATATCATTTGCATGCTTTTCTGCCAGCTTATCATGATACATTTTTTCTGTAGTGTGAGCTTTCAAAGCTCTTTGTTTGTGAACTAGAGTATTGTGTCGGTGTGACATGTCACCAACATGACCCATTTCCACAGGGCTTTTCGGTATATTTAGCCTGCAACGGCCACCGCAAAATCTCACCAAATCCCTGCCTCCTTTTTGTTTGGGATAGAAGTGGTGGCTGTTTCAAGGGGAATGTTTGTTCACTATGTCGGCATGTGCAATTTTTTTCCAGAGGCTAACCAGAACACTCTACACTCTTTCTTTCAATATCCTAACTCAGTTTTTTTCCAAATCTTCTTCTGTTCTTCCCTTTAAAATCAATCTCATCTTACGCTCGGGACTGTCTTGCCATGCACTACAGTGTCCCCTAACTGAACCTAAACCTGAGAAGCACTGACAGATGAAGATGGACGCTACATGAGGCACGCACAGACACACATACACAACACACACACAGCTCCAAGTTACAGACAGACCTTCTAGCACAGAGAAAGAGAAAAGGAAATAAAACAATTTCACTACAATCAACTCTACAAATGAGAAACAGAAAAGGGTTTGGTTAGCTATAAATGTTTTGGAAGTCTTGGGCAACTATTTAGACACTTTAGGCTGCAAAATCAATAAAAGACAGAGGGCACTGCTGCAGGGAGAGCGTCTCAAACACATATTGAATCTTTTGGTCTAACAAGTTTGTTACCCCGGGGTGGTTAATGGGTTAGTATTGTATTGTTACAGTAGTGTTAGCTGAGGAATTCAGTTCAGTCTTTTTGATTTTATGAGTTTCCTTTATTTTGTTTTTATGATCAAAGCTTTTACCTCATATACAGGACGTCAATGGGTGAAAAATAAGTACACACTGTATAAAATGTCATATACATGTCATACTGTGCATGTACATGCATGTTATACTGAAACTGCATAATGTGCAATAAACCAGTCTTGGAATTTTCATTAAGTATACTCTATTTGTGTTGAATTCTTTCTCATTCTTAAATGCCAGAATTATTTGTTTTTGAAATAATGATGTATACGTCATGGCGCACAGATGATTTATCTACTCTTTATGGTATCTGTAAGATAAATTATGTCAGATACATATGCATTGTTTTCCTAATATCAGCTGTGCTTAGTTGGAAGAATGTAATGAAAGAAATATTGCCAAAGCTTTTACATAGTACAGGAATACAATAACAGGCAAACAGCTACATATTATGTTATTGTCTCCTCTTGCTGTATATTACTCCATAGCTACATTACACTGAACTGTATGTAGTGTATGCATTGTGTTCAAAACATGTGTTAAGGCACAAGTCAGTGAGACAGCAGTAACCCAAATGACCCAGACATACTGTCAGTCCTTCTATCTATCAGCACCAGGGATGTAAGGTAAGGAGACATATCTAGGATGAGCCACCATATGACCGTGGTGAGGATGGGGAGGACGAAGAAGATGATGAAGATGCAGCCCACCACCAGTTTGTGGTACCTGGCTTCCAGGGTTGATGGGGGCCAAGATTATATAGTTGTCCCCGTTGGATGCCTTCACCCTGGTACCCTTCAGTGTGGCGGTGTGAGGGTGGTGGAGGTGTCGCGGTTTCCCATCCAGCTCCTCTGCCGACCCTCCCTGGGCCCCCCACCCCAGGGTCCCTACGCCTACTCCGCTGCTATTTCCAGCTTCAGAGCCATTGACCAGCAGCCTGCGGGTGGCGGTGGCACGGTGGTGGGCTGGGAGAGGTGGCACAGCTGGGGGGGGTTTGCTGGTGCCAACATCTGGTGCACGCCTGCGAGTAGGAGGTGAGGGGGCATCATAGTTTGAGGAGGAGGGCTTGTAGGAGGGCCGGTGGATGAGGCCATCAAAATTAGGCTTCGCTGAAGGGCCCGTGCGCCACACCACCACTGTGATTTCATTGGCGCTGTTTCTACGATGAGAAGAGAAAGAAAATAATCATCAGCAAAATCTGGAGGGGTGCTGAACATGTATCTGAAAATGACTTCTGTAAATCATTTAAGTAGAATTCAAAACATTTCCCATGTAGCTGAGAAGGAGCCCTGAAACTTTTAATTATTGTATTGGTATGTCTATAATATAATATTTCAAGAAAAGCACAACACAGAAGGACGTCACAACATAAGATCCCACAGTCATATCCACCTCATCTCACTGCAAACTGAATTATTGTTGGCTACAGGCAATCTCAACCTCTGAAATGAATAATCTTTATACACCACAGGTCTTGTTCAGGCAGTCATACATATCAGGATGGCTCAGATTGGTCTGTAGGTCAACCCTGATGATAAAATGAACTCCAAAAACCTCCCAGTCTATCAGATAATCATTACAAATCACTGGTCCTGAGTCCTTAATAAGCTTATGAAAACGATTCTCCCACATCCCACACATTGGTGTAAATCAGCCCATAATCCTCTGGTGTGTTGGACTCGTCACCTGATAGCATGGGCTAAGTCCACACATTTCCACTGCTCCACTGGCTGGCCATTTAGCTGCAGGAGAGTGTCCAACTGCTGCAGACCTGCCTGATCCGCTGGACCCCCTGCCAGAGTGAAGAGAGAGAAAAAGTTCAGGTCATTACACGCTCTCAGGTGCTATTCATGTTATCCGGAGCTATAGCTCCTTTAAGTTTGTTCCTTCAGTATTGGAGGTACAGAATGGCCAAATTACTGTACAGAAACAATACAATAATAATGTGATATTAAGATGCTCTTTTGTTTTCTAAGGCAAAATGAAATTTGCATTCCTCCTCGTCTGTCTACAGGGACAGTAACGATGTGCTCAGCTCAAGATTCAGCATGTTGTTCAAAGACATGTCAGCGGGGTGGACGCCTGCCAACATGGGGGCTTGACTCCAAGTTGTCCATTTGACAGACATGCTCCTTATTAACTGCAACACCCTGCTGACTGAGCCGATGCGAATGATAATTCTCCAAGGTGCGACCAGTGACATAAAAAAAACATGAAACGTTTATGATGTAAGGCACATTTATGAGCTGCAGAATCAGGTCAATCAATGAATGAACGCGCTTTTTACAGTCATATAATCCATCACCATATTGTGCTTTTGAATAGAACAATCTATATTTCTGACTAAAGAAGCAGTTCAGCCACCTGCTTTGATACCATAAACTTTATAAAGTATGTAGTCAAGCCAAGTTTATGTCATACATATTATTAAAATTTAAAATCTACTGATGGCAGTCCTGTGAGTGAAAATTAAAAACATCACTCAAAGCCAGATCATATTACAATCAAATTAACTTTGGTAAAATAAAAAAATTTTATGTGTTGGTAGTAAAATAAGAATGCTTCCAAGCTTCCTGAGGAATGCTTCCTGAGTAAAAATTTTAGAGAGATTGTTTTCGTCTTCAAGCAATTTAGGTCCACAGACATTGCCGAAAAGTAAGGGAATCAACATTTAAACGACAATCTCTCTCTGGAAAGTTGAGTGTCATTTAAGCAGACATGCACATGTAAAACTTGCCTGGATCAACAGCCTGCACCCTCACGGGGGAATCCGAGCAGATGGTGAAGCCATATCCATCCTTTCCTCGAAGGATGGTCACCTGTGCGCACGCACATGCACACACACACACACACACACACACACACACACACAGTCATTTTGCGATAGAAAGATACAACCTCTGCCCCCCCTCACTACCTGAGAAACCAAAAGTAGCATGCTGGAAAAATTATCAACTTCCTTCCTAGAGGACGATTAAGTAGATTTGTATTCTGCTTCTACTTCCTATTAAAACTGTCTTGACAGCAGTTTCCCGCTGCACCCAATTAGCTGAGTTAGTGAGGGAAAAAATTCAGACAGATGGAAGGACATTCTTTGTCCAATAGTCAGGTAAGAATTTTATTTACTGAATCTACCAAAAGCCGTTTACTGTGTGTGTGTGTGTGTGTGTGTGTGTGTGTGTGTGTGTGTGTGTGTGTGTGTGTGTGTGTGTGTGTGTGTGTGTGTGTGTGTGTGTGTGTGATAAAA
>JAVQJL010079055.1:0-11559 GCA_036024295.1 Nannoperca obscura
ATACTGGAGAAATATGATCCCTTTTCCTGGTTCTTGTCAGTAAACGTGCTGCAGCGTTCTGGATCAGCTGGAGAGTCTTAAGGGACTTATTGGTGCAGCCTGATAATATAGAGTTGCAATAATCCGGCCTAGACGTAACAAATGCATGGACTAGTTTTTCTGCATCTGCTTGAGACAGGATGTGCCTGATTTTTGCAATGTTACGTAGGTGAAAGAAGGCAGCCCTTGAAGTTTGTTTTATGTGAGAGTTAAAGGACATATCCTGATCAATGATAACTCAAAGATTCCTTACAGTGTTGCTGGAGGCCAGGACAATGCCATCTAGAGAAACTATATCACTAGATAGTGTGGTTCTGGGGTGTTTCGTTTTGTCTGAGTTTAACATCAGAAAATTGCAGGTCATCCATGTTTTTATTCACTCTACCATGTGATGTGAGCTTTACACACTCTGCATTAATGCAAGTTTTATGGAAGTGCTAGTGTGGACAAGGACAAACCCAAGAGAAAGTAATAATACAAATCATTGTTAACCTTTAAGAGGAGGCGGCCTCAAGTAGACAAAGTTGTGACAAGAGTTGTCTCTCAGAGTTTAAACAGTCCGAAAACCCCCTGCTCAGAGAGAATGATTGCCGGTCTTCCAGAGGAAATTAGATTTACTGTTGAGCAGTGTCTAGATATATGACACTGTTCCTTCATTGGGCACAAGCTCAAGATCAGCATTTACTTACATTATTGCAAATATTACAGGAGAGAAATCCAATCTAAAAGATTAAATCCCTTAGGAAGCCAGTCTGATAAAATTTTTGATGTTTTGAATTCAGAAATTCTTGACACTTTATTAAAATATTCATATTTTATATATAAATAACACAACACCTTTTTGTAGTAGCATTTACTGGCATTGTACTTTATTCATGCAAATGTGAAGGTTTGGAAATTCCAGGGTTTGCAAAGTGAATATTTAGCAACTGATGACACAGAATCAAATGTGATAAATCGTCATTGCCTTGAAATGTGGGAGAGAGGTGATTTTTTTGTTCCATTTCTTTTCCGACTGGCTCAGTGCACGAAATTGGCTTCAGAAAAGATAATGTATCAGGCTATGTCCACTGAACAGGGCCGTAAAGAGGGAGCAATAAACTAGCCCACTCCTGGTCTGACAGCAGGAATGAATCTATTTGTTCTTAAGAAAATAGTGGCTAAAAGCTTGCTTCTAAGTGACTGCTCTCTTTCAAGCTTTGTTTGATGTCTTTGGTCTCTTCACTGCTTCTATCCTCCTCTGTTTCCTTCATAGAAAACAGTGCCTGCATTGCTCATCTAGTAGGGTCTCACTCATGGACAGACAGTCACTGTGAGGGGCAGACAAGCTGATGGTCCTTGAGTAACCATTTCCGAGAATACATCCATACATCAACTACTCACTTACTTCAGTTAAAAGCAACACATCTATTCACCGTTAATCCATAAATACTGTGAATAGAATAAGGTTGGAATAAGTGACATTACCGTTTTGAACAGTGTTGACCTTTCAATAGCATTTCAACAATATTGTTAAATCACAACTCCTACGAGGGAGTTAACATCAGCTTGTTACTCATTTACATTTAAATCAAAACCCAAAATACACAAGGTGCTCCCAGAGGAGGACAGACAAATTCAACTCTGGAATCATTTCTTTGTACCCAATGATGGTAATTTCACATACCAAATATTTTCAAGGCCACTCTGAAAGAAGATAAAGTTCAGAGCAATTCCTTAACTTAACATTTTGAATTAAAAATTGGCTGGAGGTTGTTAGTAATTTACAACCAGTCAAATCAGAATGCCGTTTTGATGGTTAATGTTTTTGTGTTGATGTGTGATCAAAGGTAAGATGAAGGATGATGCTATGTCAGCCTTGATTTATCTTAGTATGTCATTTTATACATACATTTCTTACAGATCGTAGATTATTATCAATAGAACGTGATTCCATGGTATGTATTGTTGATTACATTTCAGAAAGATAGATGCAGTCTGAAGGGCATAATCAAAAGATGGAATTGCTGCAATCTGCTCCCACCAAGATGCCATTAATAAATGTTTCTGTTATAGTTCACCTTTTTCCAGTCCTCTTCATTCTTCTCCTCTTCAGGCACTTTTCTTCCTTCCGATGACATCAAGAAACATGCATAATTGGCATCCATCTCCTTCCCATAGGCTTTACTTTGTGATGGTCTCCTTAATAGATACACATGACCGTCCTAATGATTGAACCTTTAGAAATGGATTGGCCATTGTGGCAGTTTAGTGTATGCTTCATGAATAATTTGCAAAGAATTTCAAAGACACATATGAATACAAGTTAGATGTGATAATCACACAGACAGAAATCATGCACAGAAATGCACAATGCAAATACATGTCACTTAAAAAACAACTGTGATTACATCTAAAAAGGAGAGATGTTCACTGTCTTTTTCTTTGTGTGCTCTCGCACCTCTAATGACGTCTGTTTTTTCACACCTTATCATTGCTTTTGCATGTGTCCTGCCATTATGAGTGATTGCAGGGCCAAAGAAAAGAGGAAATCAACAACATCTCATCAGCCCTGTCTGTTGCTGTGCTACCTTATTTCGTTGCCTGTTTTCCACAACCTCCAAATAGAGCACACTCGTCACTCTATGCACATTTGAAAAATGAAGGCACTGTAATATGCAGACTGTCAGTTTTTGTTGCATTCTTGTCATCTTTTAGGGAATATGTGTTGAATATGCCTGAATTGTGCATTCATGCCAATGTAATCTCGTATTGAGGTATGGTGAGTGTTTTCATCCTATTAAGTGAAACTATTTACACTTACTTAAAATGGTATTGTTATGGCTGTGCTGTTGAACTGATCTACTATTGAGCAAATTATCTGAAATAATTTTCTATTTTTTGAAAAGTTTAGTGTTACTATCATTTGCTGCTTAATTGTGTCTAACAGATTTTAGTTAGAGGTATTGCAGACGAAAGATGTTATTTTAATGTTTTCAATGATTCATTGTGTCTCAGGAAATGCAGGGTTGGACCAAATTGCAAACAAAGCAGTCAATAGGATGATTTCAGTGATTTGTTAGTGAGAATAGCTTAAAGGCCATTACAGGTCGGCAGGTAACAGGTATGTAGGCAGGTATAGGTAACAGAATGTGTAGGTATTATATGAATTAAAAGATTCCAAAATATTCATTTCAGTTTTATTTATATAGCGCCATATCATAATGACCATATCACCATATGAGGAGAAGGATTTTAAATTCTATTCTGCATTTTACAGGGAGCCAGTGTAGAGAAGCTAATACTGGAGAAATATGATCCCTTTTCCTGGTTCTTGTCAGTAAACGTGCTGCAGCGTTCTGGATCAGCTGGAGCCTTATAATATGCAGTCTAGACGTAAAAAATGCATGGACTAGTTTTTCTGCATCTTTTTGAGACAGGATGTGCCTGATATCTATAATCTAATGTCTCAATATCTTCACATGGGAGTAAAGAAACAAATCTGCAAAACCCAAAATACATGTATTCACAAAAGTATAGAAATACACAGTAAGAAATATTAGGAATGTAAATAAATATTAGGAGAATCTTTCCCTCTGACACACGCTGTCTGTAATAGATAAGGAATACAGAAGAGAAAGAGCACTTTTTTCACTGACCCTTAATAATAAAGTGTAATACTTTTCTTTCCCTCTCCTCTCTGGTTTCCCTTCAGACTTGTATTGATTGGTCGGTCGGTCTTTTCCAAACCAGCCTGTTATGAATTGCATGTCTTTATCTGTTAATGCTCTGCCATTCCTCAAGCAGATGCTATGTCTTTTTTTATTTCCTGCAGTACAAACTGTTTAGGTGATATTTTACAGGAGGAAATGTATCTTCCTGGTGATTTGTTTGTATCTTAGTCACAGAAATGAGATGGTGTTTAGAGCAAGCAGCGATTACAGAACAAATGAGTAAACCGTGGCTGTTTGCTGTGCTGTATGTCTCTTGCCTTAATTTCCTTCCCTGTCTGTTCAAACATTTTCTTTAAATGTACTTAGCTGTCTTTCTTTTAATTACTTTTCTGTGTTTATTCTTTTTGTTTGCTTCTTCCCCAGTTTTCCTTACCTTTACTTTTTCCTTTCTTTCCTTTTGTTATCCCTTCATCCACTTCACATCCTTTACTTTTTTCCGTTCTTTCCATTAATTCCATTCACTTTCTTTTCCCCTTCTGTCCTTTCCTTCCCATTACTTTCCTTTACATTTGTATCGTTTCCTTTCCTTAACATTCTTTATTTTCCCATTTCCTGCCTTGTTGTTTACACCTGTCTGTCTTCCTTCCCATTCATCCTCCTTCTTTTGATTTACCTTATTTCTTCACCTTCCTTTTTGTGTTAAAGCCCTTTCCGTTCCTTTAATTTCCTTTTTCTCTCAATCATTCCTCCCTTTTCTTACCATGAATTTCCTTTGTCTCTTTGTCTTTGAATTCCCTCTTTTTTGTTTTATTGTAAAGTCCTATCCATTCCTTTCATTTCTTTTCCTCTTTCCTTCTCTCATCCTCCTCTCAGCCTCACAATAGTTACAGGAAATCGAAAAAGATAGTCAGCGAGATGTAGGAAAAAGATACAAGGAGACAGAGAGGAGACTGACGTTAGTTTTTTGTTTTCTCCATCACCCATCCAACCTCAGCAAAGATTGGAGATGATGAAAAATAGGAAGAAAGGAGAAAAGTGAAAGAGAGCTATGGCAACAGAAAGATGGAGGACAGGAAGAGAGAGAGAGAGTTAAGAAGCAAAGATAAATAGCGATATATTTCCCAGTGTGAATGGATGCAATCAGAGTGGAGAAGGTGACACAAAGGAGACAGACAGAGTCATTTCAAGAAAGGAGCGGGAGGTGGAAAAGGGCAGGAAGAAAGGAGAGAGAGAAGGAGAGAGGGGATGGCATGCTATTCAGACAGCTCACTGGAATCCAGATGCACTTTTAACTCAAAGGAGCATTAATTCTACTGTAAAGCATGTGAACTCAATCACACACACACACACACACACACACACACACACACACACACCTACCTGTGAATAGAGGCATGTGCAATCCAAAAACAAGCTATCAACCTCCTGCAGTTTGACAACCTCCTTCCCCAGGGGAGTCTTCTTCATCATCGTGTGTGTGTGTGTGTCTGTCTGTTTTACTACCAATCAATATCCCAACAAGATACTAATCACTCATTGATCCACCTGGGTCCAAAAATCCTTCCCATTTGAACAAAACCCACGGAGCTTCACGTCTTCCTGTACTTCCATCCATATATGCATACATATCCATCTATCAATCTGTGACTACATCCGCCCCTCGTGTCCCTTCAGCGGTGATGAGAGTTAAAATGAAAGTGTAAGTATGGATTCGGAAAGTATGGATTTTGAATGGCAGTGTGCACAAAACCAATAAAAGGAAACCTCAGCTTTGTTCCACAGTTCATTAGTGTCCTCTGAGGAACATAGTGGCATCGAAGCAGAGCATCAAAACATGAGCAAAGACAGAGGTAGGAAACAGGCGCAGAAGAAAAAAATGGTAGAACAAAAAGAGACGCCTGTGTGCTAGTTCAGGTAGTCAACTGCACTGCGATAAACACACATAACATGCCTCACCCTCCACAACCATCTATCAAACACACCCTCCCAATTTGATCTATTCGGTCTATTTAAGCTGCAAACATTTCCCATTGCTCCCTCTGCCTGTCACTGCCACTACTGCCCTGCATCAGTATTGCTGCTTGTTCTTTCAGGTTTAAGATATTTGCTCATCACTCCCCAACATCTCTATGTAAACATATCTGTGGGGAGTGATGAGGTCTATGTTCTGCTTCTGGAATAAACATTTCAAATGTGAGTTGTCTGACTAAACTATCAGTTATGGTGGCATTACTTAAACTGTATGAGCTAGAGGATAGTGCCAGCTGTGGCAGCTTGTTGTAGCAGCTCTGTGTAATGTTCTGTGTTTTTGTATTTTTGCACATCTTTTGTTTATTTCAACATTCTATTCAGCTATATCTATTCTAGATGTAATGTATACTGTGTGGTAGAGCCGTTTGCTTTCATTTTTCTTGCATTTTAAATCTTTGTTGTGCCCGGTCACCAAGCCAACAAGTGAATGCGGGCGTCTTAGTTCAGCTGATGGTTCGCTCTAAACCTTCACCTCTGACCGGAGGGAGACTCAAACTTCCAGGCAAGTTGAAAAGGAGACAGAGAGGATGCTAGGCCGGGGCAAGGAGGAGGAAGTTTAAACCATTTATTCCCTCTGTTGTAATGGGGAATGTGAGGTCCTTTGTAAATAAGATGTATGAACTTGGGGCGCTGGCGAGGACACAGTGGGAATATAGGGAGTGCAGTGTTATGTGTTTCACTAAAACATGGCTGCTGAACATATTCCAGACACAATCTCCACCATCCACGGCTTTCAGACAGTTCGAGCCGACAGAGATAGCACACAGAGTGGTAAGAAGAAAGGAGGGGGGATTTTAGTTGTGAACAACAGATGGTGTAGACCTGGACATGTTACTGTGAAGAAGTGTCTCTGTAGCCCGATTATTGAACTGTTAGCCGTGAGTTTGCATCCATATTATGTGCCAAGTGAGTTCACATGCACCATAAGTATCGCTGTTTACATCCCACCATCAGCTGAGACTCAGCGTGTGACGTTATAATAATTGGGTTAAAACAAAACCCAAATGCCTTCATAGCTATTTCTGAAGATTTTAATCATACTTCTCTTGCTACTACAATTCCAAAATTTCAGCAGTTTGTCAACTGTCCCACAAGAGAAAATAAAGCCTTGGATCTACTCTATGTAACTATAAAGGATGCATACAGCTTTACTGCCCCCCACCCCTTGGCAGATCAGATCACAACTTGGTACTTCTCCCCCCCACCTATAGACCTGTTGTTCAAGAGTGGCCTGTGACCACAAAGATTGTGAGGAGTTGATCACAGGAAACGAATGAGAGTCTGCAGGGGTGTTTTGATAATGGGATGTACTCTGTGAACCCCATGGAAATAACATCTGCATAACAGAGTACATTCATTTCTGTGTGGATAATATAATTCCCACCAAACAGTGCAAGGTTTCCCCAACAACAAGCCCTGGATCACCAGCGACCTGAAGGAGCTGCTGAACAGAAAGAAGAGAGCGATCAGGGAGGGGAACAGATTTACTGAGGAGTCTGCAGAGGGAGCTGAAAGTGAGACTGAGGGAGAGCAAAGAGGCATATCGGAGGAAGCTGGAGAACAAGCTACAGAATAACAACGTGAGGGGTGTGTGGGAAGGGATGAAAACAATCACGGGATCAACGTGAAGAAAAATCAGGCTGAAGGGAAACCTGAACATAGCAAATGAGCTGAATGTATTCTTCACCACCTCCCCCCTCGTCAGGACACACTGTGCACGCCACCATCTCCCATACCCACCTGTCTTTTTCCAGCAGCCAGGTTAATATACAACTCAAGAGACTTCACCAGAACAAAGCTGCTGGTACAGATGGCATCAGCCCCAAGGTCCTGAAGACCTGTGCTATGCAGGATTCTACAGCAGCTCTTCAATCTGAGCCTCAGCCAGGAGAAGGTTCCAGTGCGCTGGAAGACATCCTGCATTGTTCCAGTTCCACAGACGTCTCCATTTAACCTCAATGATTACGGACTGGACAAAGCTAGCAGCACTATGAGGATCATGTTCTTTGATTTCTCTAGTGCCTTAATACAATCCAGAAGATACTGCTATGAGAGAAGCTCCAGAGGATGCAGGTAGACACCTCCATAACCTCCATAATACATTTTTGACTACCTGACAGATAGACCAGTTTGTACAGCTGAGGGGATGTGTGTCTGAGCAGGTGGTTAGCAGCACAGGAGCACCGCAAGGGACTGTACTCTCACCCTTCTTCTTTACACTGTGTTCCTCAGACTTTCAGTACAACTCAGAGTCCTGCCATCTGCACAAATTCTAAGATGACTCTGCAGGTGTGGGGTGTGTCAGGGATCGAGAGGAGACTGAGGACAGGGAACTGCTGGACAGCTTTGTGGTGTGAATGTGGGAACAACCACCTCCAATGTCTTGACTACACATACCTGGCCGTCCATCTTAACAACAAACTTGACTGGAAGTGCAACACTTAAGCTGTCTACAGGAAGGGACAGACCAGACTTTACTTCTAGAGGAAGCTCAGGTCCTTGAACGTGTGCAGCAAGATGTTGCATCTTTTACCACTGTGTTGTTGCAAGTGTAATTTTCTTTCCAGTGACAGTAAGAGGCTAAACAAGCTGATTAGGAAGGCTGGTTCTGTGCTGGGGACTGTTCTGGAGTCCCTGGAGGTGGTGGAGAGGAGGATGTTGCTCAAACAGCTCAGTGTAATAGACAATGTTTCACATCCCCTGCACAACCTATGGTCAGACAGCAAAGCACATTCAGTGGGAGGTTCTATATCTATCTATCTATGTTTAAATAGATAACTTGTGTAATTGCTCAGGTTTGCTGCTAAATTTGTGTTTATGAAAATAAATCCTAAATGTATATTATTAATTAATTATTAAGGATTAAAAAGAATTAAATTGTGGAATTTGAGGCTATGAGTGGCAGCAGTTAACCTGACAATAGGCAACAGGGAAGGCATTAGAAATATCAGCATCAGAAAAACAGTGAAAAGTGGCAACGAAAGGCTTCATTTGAATCAGTGAGTGAATAGCATTGTCTGTTGAGGTAAAAAGAAAGGAAAATGGACAGAATTCAAGATGGAAAAATTAGGTAAAGAATCTCAGGAGAAATAAAAATAAAATCAGTGCCATCAGTTACATTAAAGACAGTAATGCATCTCAGGGGGATTCACCCTGCCTTAAGGAGTTATCGTTCCATATAAATTAAATTAAGTCTGGGTTTCAGAGGAGTTTTAGTGTGCTGTGGTGTTAATGCTGTTTCAGAGGCTTTTCCAGTCCTGCCAAGAAGAAATGCTCTGGGGAAACATTGAAGAATTGTATTTTTTTTTGCATGAAAATGGACACATTTGAAGTGTTAGTTACTATTTTTTATAATCACAAAATAGTATTTGCAATAGTGATTCATGCATTACTAAGAGCAGAGTCACTGAATGACCAAAGCATATAGACAGCATGGTTTACTTTTTATCATATGCAGCGAATGATTTTCCATATCTGGTATCCTTGAAAGTCATGTGATGACACCTAGCTAGCCTCTTACCACCTTTCTCCAGATCGGCCATTGCAGTTTGTCTGATACTCTACTTTAGTCTCCAGATTTACATGGTCTGTAAGTTGTGCTGATGATTGTACTATTGCTCAAGTGTCACATGTCAGTGTGCAGGCCTGTTTTACCTTTTTAAGTTTTGCATAGCTAGACCGAGAAGTACTTTAATGTGCCAAGAAATCTAAAAGCTCCGGTGTGGGTGAAATTAAATCAACACTGTGATATGGTACCGTTGCATTGCCCTCCAGCAGTTCGTGAGCAGTGATGGGCCTGTCCAGGCTCGGTTTGCCCACGTAGATGTCACTGTCCTGGGGGAAGGCCGAGAGCAGGGAGAGGAGGGCCTCTGGATTCACGTAGTTATCATCGTCCACATGACAAAACCACCTAAGGAGCCACAGAGGGAAGAACAGACAAAAGACCTAGTTTTAATATACACACCGGTGTTTATATACACTGGTGTTTAATGGTCTGGGATTCTCCGCTCCTCTTCATTCACCCTGTTGAAGTCTACAGCCAGGCAGATCAGAGATTTCAACACTAATTTTCCTCTTTGTTGGTTTCATTCTTGCACAGAATGCATCCAACAACTCCCACAGTCTTGGAAATGGCCTGAACTACAGTAAATGGTGCATCACATAAACATTATTATTTTTTTGTTTTTAAAGTCAAATGTTTCTGGCTTATTGTTGTGTCTAAGTTGGGTGTTTTTATAATTGTGCGTTCATTTTGTTACACTGAATTACCTTATTCAGAGGAAGAAAATAAAGTCTCCCACAGGAAATCATTCCTCACATCCATCAGAAAATGTTTACTAGATTTGTGAAAAGATACTCTAAACTCAATGTTCACTTACTACAAAGGCTGGGTAATATGGCTCAAATGTTTAGTATTTTTAGCTTGTACATAATGACAATTAAAATGTTACATTTTTTAGGACTTTTAGGGTTTAAAATAGTTGAGTATTAATAATACAACATCTGCACCACCGTCAAGGCTGTCTTTGTTCAAAAAATACAGGTAATCCCATACAGCTATGGACTGTCAGATGCTTCATCTAAGAGGACAGACATCAATTTTAATCCATTTCATCGGAAAGATAGAGTAGAAAAGTCTGTATGTCAATTCATCTCCTGCTGTTTGTGTGTCCTGTCAAGACATCCGTCTGATATCTGCAGACAGATGGCTAGCTAAAGTGTAAGCTACTCTCTCTTGTGACCAACAAACCTCATATCAGCGTGCAGAATCTTATTTCAGCCTGTCTGCCTCAAACATGCAACAAAATAACCATGGCCAGCAAGCCACTTGGGGTCAGGAGCATGGAAGTGATGTATTAAGGAGAACGGACATGGGAGACACCTGGATTTCACACACAAATATAGTGTAACTACTCACGTCGAGACTATCATGATTCAAGACAGCTAATGTAGCCAGCAATCATCTACATTACTTTTAGACTGAAAGGAAACTTTTTGTGCACATTTAAAAAACAAAATTTTCACAAAAACTAAATTTAAATTAATAAAATATCTTGTCCAGTCCTACCTACTACCTTTTTGCCAGACCTTTCAACTGTGTCCCACTGCCTACTTCAACTTATGGATCTTACTAAGGTGTCATCACCCAATGTAGGGAACTTCGGTCACATTGTAACCAATGGCCATATGGGTAGAGATCGTGAACCTGTGGCTCTGTTGAAGGATGGTCAGATGTGGATCACATCCAAGGGATGTACTTAAAAAGCTCTGAAAAAGCTGGTAAGTGAACCTTGAGTTTAGAATACTTTATTAATCCCAATTACACGCTTTGAAGAATCCCTTCTACAAAGACTTAATGTAAAAAAAAAATACAGAAAAAAGAAAGTCCTGTTGTCCTTATAGCATGAATGTCCCTGCATTACTCTGAATGATCAAGCTATCTGATTGTTTTCTGCCACCTTAATGGCTGGATAGGATGTCAATGTAGTAGTTTTCTCTGGACCCCTACCTAACATTACTAGCGATGACATGTATAGCCGCATGTCATCATTCCACCGCTGGTTGTCGAGGTGGTGTCCAGGTAATGATGTGGGCTTTGTAGATAACTGGAGCACTTTCTGGAGAAGACCTGGTCTGATTAGGAGAGATGGCTTCCATCCCACTTTGGACGGGGCCGCTCTCATATCTAGAAATCTGGACGAGTTTATTTGGGGCCCAAAGCCATGACAACTCAGAGTTCAGACCACAGACTTAATACAGTCTATGGTCCAGACCAGGAGGCAGAGTTGCAGTCCTACACGCTTCTCTGCGCTTCAATTAGAGCAGTTACCCACCC
>JAVQJL010079059.1:0-16816 GCA_036024295.1 Nannoperca obscura
GTCCGTCACTGGTGATGGGGACCATCCACCGCTTTGCATTGTGGGATACAGTGATGAATCCTGCAACACTGCATGCTACATTCTGGCCAAATCAGTACGTATTGATCCCACACGGAGGATGAGTCTTTGTTCTCTTCAGCAGGCGGTGGAGAGTGTGTGCCTGGGCTCTTCCCCGCTCTGCCTTATATTGGCACTGCCTACCCGAAGGTCCGCCCCGATTTTCGTCCATCGGGATCCCGCCCCCGCCGTCCCCGAGGGTGGGAGCGAGCAGGAAGCAGGAGGAGTTTTGTTACCATCGGGGCGGACCCGGATAGAGTCCGCCCCAATGGTACACCCTCCCCAGGTCCATATATTCACGCCGATGGGGCCACTCATTCACTGCCTGCCTGCTGCTGCTGCTGCCAGACCAGACCAGACAAGACCGGACCCTGCTGAAAAGCGCCTCTTCTCTTTGGCCCTCTGCAGGAACACATCGACGCGACCGCCAATATGGCCTCCAAGTGGGACGACGCCCTGAGGTGCCTGCGGGAGGCAACGCGCTGCGGCATCCAGCCCCCCTCAGACATCGTCCCCCCCGCGGCGTGGGTCTGCCGGAAGGTCCGGGTGGCCGCCGCGGTGGCCCAGGAGTCCCCCGACACGACCCTACTGCCCCGGCCCCCAACGCCCGGCCTCGGACCCGACCCCGACGCAGCCGCGCTGATCGAGGGCAACCCGGACCCCTACCTCAGCGACGGGGACCAGCCCGTGGGCTCGCTCCTGGAAGAGGACGCCCTCGAGCTCCGCTCCGATTCCTCTTCTCCTCCTCCGTCTTCCGCCGAGGACTCCTCCGGGGACGACTCCTCGGGGTGGGCCGACGCCGCCGCCGAGGACTTTGTGCCCCCCTCGGAGGACCCCCGCCGCCGCTGTCGCCGCAGCCGCCGCAGCCACAGCGGCAGGAGGCGGAGGAGGAGGAGGACCGCCGCAGGGCCACCCCCGTCAACTGAGGAGGCCACTCCCCGGAAGCGCTGAGAGACGCGGCTTTTCACGTCATGTATACCGCTTTCAAATAATTTTTTTTTAGATCTACGAGTGATTGTGATCATTATGACGGTTGACTGAGACATTATGAGCTGGAGAATCTCTCAGCCCGGCTTATAGTCTAGCTGTCTGTGAAAAGGTCCGCCCTAATAGTTTCTCCTGTACTAGTCTCCGCCCCGATTTTCAGATGGGTGAGAAGGAGGGGAGTTTAAATTCGAGTCACCCCCCCTTGCTCACTGGCGTAACCCTCGCCACAGGGGGGGGGGAACTCTCAACAGATGTTATGAATTAAAATGTCCGCCGGGACCTATCCCCTGGGTGGGGAAGGGTATCGGGGGTGGGGGCTGGCGTCTCGGGCCGACATCTTGGGGGGCCTGACGAGACCCGACCGTGTGGTGGTCTCGGAGCCCCAGTCGTCCCACTGACGGGGACGACGCCGCGGACGAGGAATTCGTGCCCCCCTCAGAGGATCCCTGCCGCTGCTGCTGCCGCAGCCTCAGCAGCAGGAGGCGGAGGAGGAGGGAGGACCGCCACAAGCCCACCCCCGTCGACTGAGGAGGCCACTCCCCGATGATACACCCTCCCAAGGCCGCAGCAGCAGGAGGCGGAGGAGGAGGAGGAGGGTGGACCGCCGCAGGCACACCCCCGTCGACTGAGGAGGCCACTCCCCGATGGTACACCCTCCCGAGGTCTTTATATTCAGACGCGCCGATGGGGCCACTCATTCACTGCCTGCCTGCCTGCTGCTGCTGCTGCTGCTGCCAGACCAGACCGGACCCTGCTGAACAGCGCCTCTTCTCTGTGGCCCTCTGCAGGAACGCATCGACGCGACCGCCAATATGGCCTCCAAGTGGGACGACGCCCTGATGTGCCTGCGGGAGGCGACACGCTGCGTCATCCAGCCCCCCTTGGACATCGTCCCCCCCGAGGCGTGGGTCTGTCGGGTGGCCCGGGAGTCCCCTGCCCCGGCCCCCGACGCCGCCCCGCTGATCGAGGGCGGCCTGGACCCCTACCTCAGTGATGGCGACCTGCCGGTGGGCTCGCTCCTGGAAGAGGACGCCCTCGAGCTCCGCTCCGATTCCTTCTCTCCTCCTCCGTCTTCCGCCGAGGACTCCTCCGGAGAATACTCCTCGGGGTGGGCCGACGGGGCCTACGCCGCCGTCGAGGACTTTGTGCCCCCCTCGGAGGACCCCCACCACCGCTGCTGCCGCAGCCGCAGCAGCAGGAGGCGGAGGAGGAGGAGGGAGGACCGCCGCAGGCCCACCCCCGTCGACTGAGGAGGCCACTCCCCGGCGCAGGGACAGAGGGGCGGCTCATCGAGGATGTGTGGGAAGCGCTGAGAGACGCGACTTTTCACATCATGTATACCGCTTTCAAATAAAGAATTTTTAGATCTACGAGTGATTGTGATCATTGTGATGGTCGACTAAGACATTATGAGCTGGAGAATCTCTCAGCCCGGTTTATATTCTAGCTGTCTGTGAAAAGGTCCGCCTTTATAGTTTCTCCTGTACTAGTCTCCGCCCCGATTTTCAGATGGGTGAGAAGGAGGGGGGTTTAAATTTGAGTCACCCCCCCTTGCTCACTGGCGTAGCCCTCGCCACGGGGGGGGCTGCTGCCTGAAGCTAAATCTGCTAAAGCTAACCGGTGAGTATCTCCCCCTCCCTGGCTTGAGAAAAAAAACTTTGTTAATTTTTTCTTAAGTAATTGTGACTAATTGATGTGTTTTTTTATGTGTCGCAGTACTTGAGAAATCCACAAGATGTCCAAGTACCTGACCAACCTGAGGCTCCTGGCCAAGGAGTGGCCCCGCTTCCTCCGCTCCATGGGGGACCAGTGATGGGGCAACATGCCCACCCTCCAGTCCAACACTTACCTCCTGGGGGTCCCGGGGCGCATGACCTGCTCGGCGGCCCAAGTGGACATCCCCGGGGCGGTGGTCCAGGTGAGGGCCAACATGGAGGGGGAGAAAAACTCGCACTCTTGATCGTGAGGGAGGGGAGGTTCCACTGTGAGGGACCCCTGATGGAGAAACCCCAAGCCGTCGACACCCCCCTGGGGGCCATCTGGGGGGTGATGATGAAGGTGGGCGGAGAAAACGTGCACTACGTCTCCAAGCCTCCCGACGTCAAGGAAGAGGAGGGGTTCGACCTGACGGCGTTTCTCGGAGACGTCTCGTGCCTCCTCAACCCCAAGAAGATGCTTGTCTGGCACCCCTCCCTCAGCGGAAGACACGAGACCGGGGAGGTGGGGCAGGTGGGCTGCACCGAGGGATCCGAAGATTGCGTCATCAGCACGAACCCCATCTGCACCGGAGATGGGTACATCTGCACCCTAAAGACCAAGTCTCAAGTCTGCGACCTCGTCTTCACGGGCAAGGGTCTCGCACTGCAGACCATCGAGGGAGGAATTGAAGAAGCGTAAGACGGGAGACCCCTCAACGTGGAAGACTTCAAGATGAAGGTCCTCGACTTCAGACCCGTCATGTGCCCCCCAGAAGAAGAGAGGTGGGCCAAGAAAAGGTGCAGAGACGACTCATCCTCCGAAGACGAGGAAGAGGAAGACTCTGCACCGCCCAGAGGCTCAGGGACGACCCCCTCCTGAGGGCACGGCTGAGGCTTTTTAAGATGTAATCCTGAAGAAAATGTAAATGTTGATGCTATTTATGTGTGAATGTAAATTATATGTAAAGTGTGTGGTTTTTGTGGTCAAGCATAATCAATAAAGGGGGGTCTTTTAAAATGTGAATAAAAATTGGGGTTCCTGAGACCCCACCCCCAAAATAATGACCCCCTAAAACCACGTGTGTCTTGATAAAGATAACGTTTTCTCATCCCATTGATACCTGATAAACAACACAGCTGCTGCCCTGAAAAACACACTCATGTGCTGCCACCACCTGGTAAAACCTGCACACTGCAGTCAGTGAACGTCCTGTTCCCATCACATGACCTCCACATGACCTGCACCTGCATGTGACCTGAAACCTCTCACATGACCTCTAGACTGAGTAATAACTGTTAATCACTTGAAATCAAGCCTTTGTTTTTAATCTGTTTGTATTTCACATGAGACATGCAGCAGTAATATACTTTCACAATCCAAATCAAACGATAAAGCAAGCGATTACAAGCATTAAAAAAAGGGTGTTACTACGTATTCTACATATTGATCAGCCTCTAATCGGCTTAATCTCTGCCTGTAATTCTGTATTGCACAAGTGAGATATTTAGTTTCTTAATAAAATCCTCAGCGCCCGGCATTTTAAAACAATATCCAACCATGATTCTCCTGTCTCTGTTTCAAGCCTCCAGAATGACCCTGCAGAGAACAAACACAGGGAGATATCCCACAAACAGAACACAGAACAGAGAACAGAAACAGTAGAAAGGTACAAAAAGATCCAAAACAAAGCACTTCAGTCGGCCTCCTCACACGTCGCAGCGAGTGCATGGAAAAGTAAACACAGCCAAGAGGGGGGCTGCTGGGTGATGGATGGGTGGGTGCACTTGTTTCTGCAGGAGTGTGTAAATGCTGCTGTGATACATGCAGATACTGTGTTTGTGCGTGGAGGAGGCAGTGAGGAGGCGCACGGGGTTAAAAGTCCAAACCACCCCAGGTGGAGTATTTCCAGGGTCCCGTTTCTACGGCAACACAGTGCAGGTGCGTCACCAGCCACCTTTAAATAAGCTGTTCTCTGTCAGACACATCTGGTGCCAGGCAGAACTTTATTTTGAAAAACAAGCAACACGTTTTAAGGTTAAAATAGAGCTTGTTGGAAATAACATAAAAAAAGAACTGGGTAGTTCTGATGACCCAACAGTGCCCCCTACAGGACCTCACGTTTCATTAACACAAACTCCACCAACGACCCATCCACAGGTGACCTTTGAACTGGGTGGAGCTGTGATAGGCTGACGTATCTGTCAATTAAGCAAGCTTAGTTACTTCTTTACTAGATGTGATGTAATAAATCTTCATTAAAAGTCCCACAGTCCTTTAAAGTAGCTGTAACTGAAGCTACACTCTTGATCCCGAGGTTTTATCAAATGCTCTTGCGTTAAGAACTTAGCAGCTTCAAACAGGTTAGCCGCCATCTTTGGATATTGGGTCCAGTTAGCTTGGTACTGGCTCCAGCATGTTCCAGACTAACATGTAGACTTGTTTGAAACCCAGAAGGCCGTGCTGTGCATAGAGAAAACAGCCTCAAGCTAAATAATTGGTCCGCCTCTTAGCTATTAACTATTTTATGTCTCCAAACAATAATATGATTGATTGACTACGCAGTATTGACAGATTCTCCTCCTAGAGTCCTTTGCAGGGAGTCATGTCCGACTCTAAAGACTTTAGGGTTTGAGTGTTTTCAACGTTTCATCTTCAACAATAACGAGCTTCTCTGCTGTTTCGTTGTAGTGTTGTTGCAGTCTGCTGAAGTGAACCTCAGGCAGGACACGAGTGTTACTAACTGTTTCATTAAAGCCACAACAGCTTCTACTTCTTCTCCTGAACAGTCCGTCCATCAGGGCTCAGTGGTCCGTCTCCTCCATCACCTCCATCACCACAGTCCTGGATCCCGTTAGGATTAGGTGGCTGACAGTCCGGTAGTCCAGATTGAGAACATTGAGTCCGTTGACCGAAACCACAAACTGACAGACCTGCAGGGAGAGAAGAGAGGGAAGCCATGAGAATTCACTGGTGGACCTCCAAGATGGGAAGCTGAAAGGTTAGAAAAACACATCTGGAGGGTCCGCTGAGTTTCACTGCACTTTCTACTCTCAAGAACATTCTGCAGTTCCTCTACTGGCCACTAGATGTCACATCTACACAAACTGTTGAAAGTCAGGGAAACACCTCCACCTTCTTTTACAAATTCAGCTCATTTCCCACATCAGGAGGAGTCAACCAGCTGCACTAACTACACCTCCCATGATGCCTACCTTCATCCCAGCTGCAGCAGCCGGACCGCAGGGCTCCACAGCCTGGATGTGACATGGCCTGTCCCCTCTCACCACGAAGCCCCAGCCAACTGCATCGCCCACGATCTGTAAACACAGAGCAGAGAGCTCAACGAGACGTCCGCCTGCAGCAGTGCTGCAGAAACCTCCCTGAACCCATCACAGGATTCACAGTAGTTATACATGCATACATGAAATAACAGAGACACAACAGGTTTTTCAGAGGGGGAATATAACTAAGTACATTTTCTAGATGTTTATCTCACTGCACTTTGCATGTTTACTGCACTGCATGTGTCTGACAGCTTCAGTTACTAGTTACCTTTCAGATTACAAGTTTTCAAACCATGAACCCATAAATTTGGTGATTTGGAATTAGACTTTTTCTGATAAACGGAAGGATGAAGTGTGTGGTTTGAGAAGAGTCCTCCCACTTCTTGAAACTTGAACTTTAGCAGACTGAAATGAGCCTACTGTAAATTTCTTCTTGATGTAGGGTCCTCCTGGCCGCTGCAGCTCCTCTGTGCTCACCGGCCTCTTCAGAACTGACCATAAAACATAAACACTACGTCAAAATAAAGAAATACATAGAATAATAAATAGCTCCTCCAAGTGAGTGCGTGTTAGCCAGTACTTATTGGTACAGGTATTTACTGATGAACCTGATTTGGGGTTGGAGAGCACCGGGGAGGATGAGGAGGAGCTGTTGGGTAGGTCCACGTCTCTCCTGCTGTATCTGCTGCCGTCACTGCTGCTCCTCAGCCGGGCTGCTCCCTGACCTGCACACCTTCCCCCTGCGACCGCCTTCACCTCCTTAGAGGGAGCCACTGATGGAGACAGAGGGAGAGGGGGGGTGTTACTCCTCCTGAAGCCACCAGACGGGGAGCTCCATGGCAATAATCACAATCAGAACTGACCCAGTTTTGGCGTTTGACTTCCTCAGTTTAACAAACCTGCTCTGATAAGAGACGACGCCTCCTTAAATTGCACAGATAGGAAGGACAAAAAGAAAGTGACGTGTTAACCAGTGTCCTTTCTGCTCTGAGACGGGCAGATGTGCAGCACAGTGCCCCAGCTGGCCCTCTGATTGGTCTAAATGTGTTCTGGTATGACCGTCTAGAATGAAAACGAACCATTTGTGCCACTTTTCTTGTGCTCCACTGTGTTTTGTTGGTTATTTTTGCTTTTTATGTTTCTGTTGTGTTGTTTGCTTTGACACCTTTGGTTTGTTTGCTGTGTACGTGGAGGAGACACACACACACACACACACACACACACACACACACACACACACACACTCAGCAACATGTGAACGCCACACCTGCTTCTGTTTCAGTTGATCTGAAAATAAGAAACACTTCTGACGGTCATGCATTTCTAAAATGGTTTTTAAACTCTCTACTCATGCGATAGAAATGGAAGAAGAAAAAGGCATCTGCATGTTTCACCGTGCAAACTCACTTTGTGTGTGACTGTTTCTAGCATCATATAACTGATGGCATTCATCCCCTTTCACACGTTTACACAGTAGAGGTAACCATCATCGTCACACAAAGAGGAAACTAACAGCTGAAACAATATCATAAATACAGTGACTTTAAAGAGGAGCAGTGTTTGTTTTCTGTTTTGTGCTCAGCCATTAGAGAATATATAACATAATATATAATGCAGCTCAGAGATTTGAGTCTAAACTGAAATCACATTTGAATATTTGTTGAGGGCACAAAGGCCATGACCTCTGACCTCTTTTCTGTTCGTGTCTGACAGTGAAGAAAGTTCTTACCGGCTGTACGAGGTCCCATCTCTTCTTCAGGCGCTGAGAGAAGAAAGCTGCTGAGGATGAATCCAGAGGAGGAAGACCTCTGCTCGTACACACTGACTAAAAGACAGATGGACACATGGACAGACACTCAGTCAGACTGTCTGTCTCTGCACGAGCTACCAAAAGTTTCCTAAACCAGCTGGTCAGTTAAATCTGTGTGTGTGTGATCCGAAGGCGAGGGTAGTCATCGAAAAGAAATGTGTGTGTGTGAGCTAAATATTAAACCCGTGAACAAACAGGCTGACCCTCAGCAGGAGGGAGGAGGAGACTCTGCAGTAGTAAAGTGACATTAATGATCACTTCTTACAGAAAATTAATTACTTATTTTTCTCTTGTTTAGACATAAAATCAAAGTTTGTCTTTTTAATCAAGTTTGTTTTTATCACAGAGAGAGAATCATTTGTAGGAACTTAATATTTAATATGTCAGAAAACCTTTCCTGTGCAGAAAAGAGCAGAATGTCGTGATGTTACAGAGATTCATTGCATTATAGCAAAAATCACATTTTTAAAAAGCTTTAGTCTTTTATTGAAATGTAAAATACAGACTGTTGATGAAGCCCTTTCTAAGACATCTAGTAAATGAGGTCTGTATAAATCTGCAAGGTTGCAGATTTAATGACATTAATTTAACGAGTATTCTCATTTGAAGTCTTCCAGGTTGTGGGTTTGACTCCACACACAAACTGTTAGGCAAGAAAGTGTGCTTTCTGTTTCTAATAACTGACCCAGTACAGGCTGTTCCTGAATAATATCAATAATATCTGTGTTTAACCTTTTGCTCCAGCGCTCGCTGCAGACTACGGTTTGATAAGAGGCTGGATTTCTCCACAGAAATCTCGCATTGAGCAACTTTAGAACGACAAAAAAAAGCTTTTATACAAAGAGAGTTTGGCAGCAACATGTCTAAAAACCAGGCAGACATGTGAAGTCTCACAGTCGCTACCTGTAGCAGGAGCTGAGCTTCAGCCTGGTTGCCATGCAGAGTGTAGGAGACTGCAGCTGCAGCTGGAGAGGAAAAGGAAACACAAAGATCTCTTCTGCTCCGGTGAACGCAGGAGAACCAGGGCAAAGGTTTCCATCAGTCGATACAGGCCAGAGAGCTCACTTTTAAATGTGTTTAAATGCACAGCATGATATAAAAGTCTCAGACTGAACGTGTGTGACCCTGCGAGTCATTTTGACAACGTGGCTGAGAATGACAACAATGAAGAAACAACAACAACAACAAGTTACAGACTAAGCAAACATGCTTCACATTCTGTTCCGTCTGCAGGAGGTGCATTCTTTAGATCAACGCCAATCAGTGATCAATCAATGTTCAGTTCCAACATGGCTTCTTAAAGTGGAGATAACAACACAGTGATACAAGAACAACAACAACAACAAGACAGAAGAACACTCGGAAAACAAGAGTGTGTGTTCGGTATTGTTCATTTATTTTAAGCTTTTATAGCCTAAGCTCGTTAGCAAGATCCGTCCATAGATGAACCTTAAAATGCATAAAAGTCATCAACACGTACACAAGAGCCCGGACAACACACAGTGTCAGGTACGAACATTAAAACACAAACTCAGAACAACAAATCACTCATTATACATGTCTGTTGAAACTAGCTAGCCTGCTAACAACAATATAACTATTCTTTAGCCATGCATTGGACGGTAGGTTAGTCACTTTGGTCCAGACTGAAAATATCTTGTGCAACATTTTGCACAGGCAGCCATGGTGACTAAATCCGAATAGCATGGAAGCATGTTAGCATGCTGACATTAGCATTTCTTATTGTTTTCTTTCAGGGAGGTGTCTGACATCAGTTTGTAGTTTCTGATGAACCACGTGAAACTAACCACGTGGAGTTCCTGCACTTTAATGCTCCTAATGACAGTTTAATTGAAATGTATTTGTAGACATCCACATAGAAATACCCAGACACATAAAAATGTTCTTTTAATGCCTGGTGTGAGGCTTTAGTTTAAGATCACAGACTGACCTTTATATTCAAATCATCTCGTGCAAACCATAAAGTTAAACCTACATGATAGGAAAATGATGAATAAATGCTTCAGTGTGATTCATTGTTGCTCCTGCATCATCTGATTCATGCAAACATCCACAAACATGACTTTTTCTACCACACGTGGATTTAAGCTAGCACTCATGTTAAACTACACACCAGTGAATGCATCATATGTGTCTGTTGGACTGTTGTCACTTTAAGAACACATCATGACCTCATTGTTCTGCTTTCTGTTGGAGGAATCAATCATTTGCATTGAATGGTTTCTGTTCTCAGTTAAAAGAATTCCTTTAAGCTCTGGAAGTATTGCTAAAGATCAATAAGTCAACTTTATAATAACGTCATCTGTTCTTTTTTACCGAGTCATTTACATTCTGTTGTTTGTTATTATTGTACTAGATAGAAAGAACAGGGGTTCTTCAGGGGTTTGATCATTTGATTATTATCACTTATGAGCGGGTCTTTAACAGGAGAACATGACGCTGCTCTGTCTGTTAACCTCTGACACAGTGACCCGGTGACACACCAGACGTCTTTTCTCTTCACATGCAGCTCAGATCTGGTGTTTTCTGCTCAGCGGCAACAGCACGAAGCTGCAAGAAGATCCATTTGTACCCATGTGACCTGCACCCCCCTTCACAAACGACAGGTTGTTTAAATGTTTCACCAGATATACGACCACAGTTTGTCCTATTGTTTCCACACTTGTTAAAGGAAATTAAGTCAGTGAACGTTTGGCAGATTACTACTCTGGAAATGTCGGTTTTGTTCCACATATAAACATGTAAACAGTATATATTCCTCCAGAGGAGCTGCTCCTGCATGAAGACGTTTTCAGGACGCTACAGGTGTCTCTGTTTGTCTCTCTGTCCCTCAAACTCCACGATCCATCCGCCACATCACCGGTCCCCACTTCCCCCACCGGCTCTGCGCTCACCTGGCCTCCTCACCTGCATCCCAGTCCCTCGTTAGCCTCTCAGTTCATAAGCCATGCCATGTATCTCATGCCTTCACCCCCGACCTGTACCTGCCTGCCTACCTACACCTGCCAGCAAACCTCTCACTCACCTGCCGTGACGTCAGATCAGTTTCATAACCGAACACCAGCCTGAAGTTGAAGTTTGACTTTGACTTGATTTTAGTCCAAAAGTAAAACTCTAAGACTCAATCACCATAAAGTCAACAGCTGGATGATCCAACGCTGATCAGTAACTCACAGCCTGCAGGACTGAGAGCAGCACAGTCAATACACAGAGAGAGAGAGAGAGAGAGAGAGAGAGAGAGAGACTGCATGAACACACCTGTAAAATTATGATGTTTTACAGGTAGAGTACTGTGCTCTCTGTACTTACTGTCCCAGAGACAAGGCTGCCCCCTGCTGGAGAAACGCTTCAGCCACAGTCAGGCCTGACCGGCATGTTGTCTTGCTCTTTAATCAGTACTTCTTCTTGCTCCTTGCTCTCCTCTCCATCTCACAGCTGCTGGGTGAACCTGTCCCACACACCATGTAGAGTAAATAAACAAGGAAGCCTCTGGATCGATGTCATTGGCTGTCACAGAGCCAATCGCTTTACTGTTTTTCTCTTTGCAGATTACTGCAGAGATTGTAGTGTTATTAGTGTTATAGGAGGAAGTGATGAAGGAAATAAAGAAACAATATCCCAGCTGCTCATTATAATGTTTGTGACTGGCACTTTAGTACTCATGTTAGCAGCAGGGGGCGCCGGTGTTAAGGCAGTGAAACAGCCTTTTTTAAAGGAGTGATGCACTTTGAAAAGCCTGTGATTAAAGCTTATAAGTGCTGTTCTAAACAGGAACAAAGCAGCAGTACGTTCAGTGCCTGAGATATGATGTCGCCTCATTAACTGCACATCCAGAGATAATAAGACTCAGAGGACTCATGTTCTTTAACACACCGGGTTATTAGATTAAATAAGATGAGATGTTTTTCTACAACACAGACATCTTCTGTAGGGCAGGAGTCAGGAGTGGAACTGTCAATCTCCCTCTGCCGAGGACACGAGACAAGAGACAACAGGAACCTTGAAGTGGAGCCACCTCGGCCCCCGCCTGAAGAGGGACGTCAGAGCTGAGAGAGAGAGAGGCTTCATGCTTTGAACTGATGATAGCAGCAGTGCACCAGTTCTCCATGACGGGGAAGCTGCTGCTGCTTTGTTTAAAGACTCACTTGTCATGCGGTGATTTAAATCCTGCTGTTAACAATTTACAGACCTCCAAGGTCCTTGTGCTTCGAGCAGCTTTCTGTTGTCTCGTCAAATTTCAAATTTCTCATAAACGTCACCTTCATGTTGATAATCCCAAAGACTAAAGTGCCACAGAAGTGTGAGGTGGACGTGAAACTTTTGATCTGTTGCAGCACGTGAAAGCACCCACACACAGCTGAGGAAACACACTGGACGTGTCAGGGACACAGAGGTGTTTCTGACCATTTCTGTCTGTTCTCTATGACATGAAGAACCAGAACATGAAGTTAAATAAACCTGCATACTGGTTGTCTCTTTATGGAAGCTACATGCACGACAGAAGGTATAACCACACTCTGTGAGTTGCCATTGCATCTCTGTCAGGCAAGAAGCACCGCGGAGAAACGGGTGGAGTTCAGTTTTAAAATACATTTTAGCATCACAACTAGAAGCAGCTTCACCCTGTCTGGTCCTCAGAGCACCAACCAGGGTGAAGCTGCTCACAGAAGGAACCAGCTTCCGGATGATGAACCCCACTTTTAAATCTAAATGTTCTGCTGGACCTCTCATTGATTCTGTTTCTTCTAATGAATCTACTTGTACTTCCTGTCCCACCTGATGCACTGTTCTGAATGTCTTTCTAATGCTTGTTCTTGCCTCTTTCCTCTCTGGATTCTCCAAAATAAAGCTGAGCTTTTGCATGTTGAAGATGTTGTTTTGTGCATATGTTGTCACTTATGTGTGTGTGTGTGTGTGGGTGTGTGTTTGAGCATAGTGAGGCAAATATTAACTTTGTCCAAAGTGCATCACTGTTCCTGAATTACGATGCACAAATGTCAGCAGAGTTAATGTATTGGACTTCTATCCTACTGTGAACTCAAACTCTCTGCAGGAACGTTTCCCTGCAGAACCGTGCAGCCATTAGCTTTGTGTTCTGCAGGCACTAAACCTGTGAGGAGGAACCTCCAGAGCCCAAAGCACAGCTGACAGAAGAGCAAATGATGGAAACATGACACTGTGCACCAAAACCATAACATGACAACACTTTTCTACCAGTGTTTATTTCACGTGTGCAGCTCCACAACAACCTGCTGTTATTTCAGTTAGTCTGCGTCGGCTGTGTTCTTCTGGTTCAATGTCGTGACGTCGTGCAGAGCATCCACGAGCATTATTTGTGATGTCGCAAATAGTTCTGAAGCGGCCAATCCTGGTCCAGTATTCAGGAACTTGTCTTTATGTTAACATTTGTATTTTTTATGAGCTTTAATGTGGAAATTATACTTCATTTTGCAGGAAAAACACATTGATATGGTTCAAAGCAGAATATCTGCATCCTATATATGTTTTAACGTAACAGAGAACTGATTCTAGTCTCTTTTCAAGTTGTTGTCTGCGAAGTGGAAGAGCAACAGAATGTTTGTCGATCGCTTTAAGTCTCTACACTGTTTATATTCCATTTACTTTTTGTCAGAAAGAAACGTTTTGTTTCTTTTGTTTGAATGAAATTGAGAATGATTTTCAAATCGATCCAAACCTCTCGAACTGAATTTGAGATCACTAAACACTTTATTTGGTGCAGAGATTGTAGTGTCTTTTTGTTTTAAAGCTAAATGATATTATATTATAGAAACTTCAACTTCAGTCTCAGATTCTAAGTACATTCAGTCCAAAACTCTGCAGATGTCAGCACTGTGTGGTCTGCAGGTGATGGAGGCAGTAAGCTCGTCCTCGGGCGTCGAGTCTCCTCAGTGTCGGTGAGAGTGTGAACTGATGTGACCTCCTGCGCCTGAAGCTCTATTAATCCAACGAAGAAAAAACTACACGCTCGCACTAAAAACACAATGCAATACTTGTGTGTATTTGTCTACATGCAATATTAAAACAGAACGAGAGGTTTTTAATGCTGACGACTCTTTGATAACTAGAAAACTTGAACTTGAACAAATGAACTGTGGCGAGAGCACAAAAACTTTTAAATCATTCAAACTTTCTACTTTTATAAAACCTTTAAAATCCTAAAATGATACAGTTCTTTATAAAAGTTGTAATATTATAAAATGTACAGATCCTGCAGAACATCTCACCATCAGTGTGTTAGACAGCGTCCCTGTCTGTCCACGTCCTGCTGATGGTTTGACCCACATGTCTGCAGAGTCCAGGTGCGATGAAACTCAAGCTGCAGGATCAGCCAGCTAAGTACTGCCTCAGGTGAGGGGGGGGGCACCTCAGCACATCTGCTTGTCTTGTGGCTTATGGAAGGTAATCTGTGCTCGAGGCAGAGTGTGGGGCCTCAGAAACAACTGTGAATGAGGCTTCATTGTTTCACAATGTTGTTTTATGAACATCTTTGTGTGTGTGTGTGTGCGTGTGTGTGTGTGCATGTGCATGTGTGTGTGTGTGCGCGTGCGTGACTGTGCATGTGTGGATGTTTATGTATGTGTGTGGTCTTTGTAAGAGGAGGATGTTTCCCTCGACGTGGAGGATGTACAGATTTACTTTCATGAACAAAATGTTCCCGGCAGAGCGCTGCAGTGTCAGTGGCCCCCCGTGTTCTGAAAGCAGCGCAGTGGAAGGAAGCGTGATGCTTTCTGAGCTATTCATGCAAAATCACGAGCAGGTCGACATCAGACGAGGCCTGATGCGTCTTGCAGAGAGCTCCAGCTGAGGCATTAATCTGCTGCAGAGTGCAAAGACTCCTCTCTGTCTTTGTGTCATCACGTCCTCGCTGCAGCCTGCAGGCTGCAGGCTGCAGGCAGCTTCCAGGTGTCGTATCCTCTCATACAAGCGCCCTCAAATATAAAAAACACTCTCTCAAAAGACTCAGTGAGTGATAAAGGCAGGTGTGTGAGGTGACCTTGACTGTGACACTAAACCTGCACCTCTGAGCCCTCATTCAGAAATCCACACAGCAGAGGTCTTTAGTAACGGGCTGTGAGGTGAGGCAGCAGGTCTGGACTCTCAGCTGCTCTGGCAGAGCAGGAGACTGTTGTCCTGCTGGTGCTGGTGCATGGTTACCATCAGATACTCTTACTATATGTATATCAGTGCATACAACACCAGGTGAGACTGAACACGTGTTGGACTGCTGATCCTGAACTGCACAGTAGAGATTGTTGTGCCTTCTCTGGGTGACAAGCTAACGTTTCTGCTAGCTCCTTCACTTTAAGTCCTTTTCAGGTGATTTGTCGTCAAGGTTACATGTTACAGCACGACTCACCAGGTTGCTCAGATGGATTTGGGAACACCCCTCACAGCCTGATGCACTCACTCGCTGTGACGTTTGAGTCACAACAAATCAGACTTATTCAATCTTAATTTTATTTTTCCACATGGTTGGAATTTGAAATGTAGATGCAGGCCTGCTCCTCCGCCTCTACACCTGAACGCCTCCTGACTGGTGACTACAGCATCTTAGATAGAAATACAAGACTTCTCAAAAGAACAGGTCCTGAACACTGTGAAACTTTAGACTTCCTGCGTTGCTGCAACTTTACTGTAAGACTGTTGGGAAACCCGGAGCTTCTGGGTGTGTCAGCACTTTGATTCACACTCCTGCTGCAACACTCTGCAGACTGCACAGCTGTGTCCTGACATGTTCTCACATCATGTCAGTGTGCACAGTGCAACCTCTGCAGACCTTTAATACTCTTATTATCTTATTTCTTTATCTTAGTAGTAACTTGATCATCTGTTCCTAGATGTGATGCTCTTTTGGATTCTGCCATTGGCAGCGATGTTCTTACTCACAGCACTTGTGATTCATCTCTTACAAGTTTGATGAGACGTCTTGTTGTTTCCATCATGGTTCTATGCACTTTATATAAAGCTCTGATCTGGAAGTGGCTCTGGATAAAAGCGTCTGCTGAATGTGATGTGATGTGATGATTGATGAGTCGATTGACAGAAAACAAGCAAGAATTTAGAAAATAGAATCGATTGTTTGAGTTATTTTTTGAGGATGTTAAAGTTGTGATGGGACATTATATGAACCAAACGATTGATCAAAAAATCAAATAATTATAATAATTGATGGTGAATTGGTGAATCAATTAGGAAAATAATTGTTCTTTGCAGCCCTGTTGTGTTCATGTAAAACTTCTGAACAATCAGAAAATGTATTGATTCACACAAATCAATTACTTTAATCCAGTCTGCATCATGACATCAGTTCCCACTTTAACCACAGATGTAAAACCTGATCAATAAAGCAATGAATGAAAATCATCATGAAGATCATCAGTAAGGCATCAAAACCACATCTGAGCTTGTTTCTAAAATTAAACAATCTTAAAAATGTAAAAGAATGTTTAAAGAATGTACATAAATAACCTAAAAGTGCTTTTATTTTGTTAACATGTAAGAATAAACCTAAAAAGCGCTTTTATTTTGTTAACCTGTACGTTGCGGGTGGTAATCAATAACATCTTTTACCTTAAAAGCAGCAGAAGTGACTGAAAATGTTCTCACCTGGAAGGAACAAGAGAAGCAGGAGACACGCGACTGAGCCGCTGCAGAGAAGCTTCATCCCGACCTGATATCTGTTATTGATCCGGGAAATAACGATCGATTTCACGACTGCTGTGACAGACCAGCCCGCATCTGACTGGCGAGAGGAGCGGATAACACACACTGAGAGGGGGGGGAGCTGGCGTATGAGGGGTCATTAGTGCCTCACAGGGGGGGGGGGAGACAGAGAGAGAGACAGAGAGAGAGATTTTTTTTTTTATTTTTGAAAAAACCTTTATTTACAGTTATTCAAACTTTAAAAAAAACGTGTTACAACACTAACACCAGATAA
>JAVQJL010079062.1:0-12888 GCA_036024295.1 Nannoperca obscura
CAGGTGGAGGAGGACAGGTGGAGGAGGAGAGGAGGAGGAGGAGAGGAGGACAGGTGGAGGAGGAGAGGAGGAGGAGGAGAGGAGGACAGGTGGAGGAGGACAGGTGGAGGAGGAGAGGAGGAGGAGGAGGAGGAGAGGGGGAGAAGGAGGAGGAGGAGGAGGAGAGGGGGAGAAGGACAGGTGCTGAGACAACAGGAAGCAGAGGAATACCACAGAGGAAGTGAGGAGAGGGGAGGAGGAGAGGAAACAAGGAGAGCAGAGGAGGAGAGGAGATTAGGAAACAAGGAGACGAGGGCGGAGGAGGAGAGGAAACAAGGGGAGGAGAGGAGGAATCGAGAGGAGAGTAGGAAACAACAGTCCCACAGTGAGCGGAGGCCTCTGATTGGCCCGGGGCTGAAGCAGGGGGGCGGGGCTTGATGACAGACACTCGGAGCAGTTTGACTTATTTATTCAAGTGCTATTTACAACATGAGCTACAGGAAACAGCAGGAGACCCGTCAGACGGCAGCTCCTCCTCCGGCACCACGCCCCCTGGTGGCCGCAGGAGGGAACTGCCTCAACGATGAGTACTGGACTCATTCAGGAGGTTTTATTCACAAATTCACAAAAATCTGAGGGTGAATTTGAACTGTTGAGGTTGTAAAGCTCTTGGCTGAACCAGCGTAAACGTCTGAATGCACCGTCAACACTAGCTGTGTCACCTTGTGCTCAGTATTACTGTATTATAACCTTTATGCACCTGAAACTGTTGCCAACAAGAAAGAAACGGCTTATGCTCGTTATTATCTTGCATGCACAAAATATACAAACACCATTTTTCACAACAGGAAGTTTAACATTAACATCATCAGAGAGGTGTTTGTGTGCAGCAGAAAACTTGAGCGTTCAAATGCTGCTAATAAGTAGCTTTCCAACTCATGGGTTGTGCAACGTGTTGCTCCAGTAACTGTGAAACTGCTACGTTTAAGCTTGGAGGGAAGTGGTGCCTTGCTCAGGGGCTGTTTGACGGTGTGAAATCTGAGCGGCGTTCCTCAGGGTTCAATTCTGGGGCCTCGCTTGATCAATATGTGTGGCCAGACTCTCTCTGGGCAAGATCCTGCAGGATAATAAGATCTCTTATCGTCCATCACGATGCAGAGGACACTCGGGTTTATTTCTCACCACAGAAGTTCACTGTTATTAATGAATTAGCACAAATAAGTAACTGAGTAACAAGACAACGCGGCTGAGCTCACAGTATTTGGTTCTGTACTGTTGCTTGGTTTGACTAAAGGTCCAACTTACAGCCCGAGTTAAGAGGTTTATAGTAACTCTGAGAACAGACGGGGGGGGGGGGGGAGCTGCCATCTGAAGGGTTAACCATCCAAGTCGACATTGCATAAAGAAATCCATCGTCAGAACAAAGCAGAGCAGCAAGATACAGAAACTAAAAACTCACAGTTGAAAGGTTCTGAAATAGAGAGGAGTAAGGTCAAAGGTCACGGAGCCCAGAAGGACAACACATTGATTACTTTCCACCGAGCAGGAGTGTGTGTGGCACTTTGATGGTGTGAAGAACCTCCGAGTGTGTGTGTGTGTGTGTGTGTGTGAGGGTTTAGTGTTTTCATTAAAACCAGTTTAACAGAGTTTTAGTGTGTGTGTGTGTGTGTGTGTGTGTGTGTGTTGACACTAATTGCACTTGAGGATGAGGGGATGGAGGGGATGGAGATAACATTGCCGGTCAGATGTCTGCAGGTTTTTTGGCATTCTTCTGGATATGTTTGGGACACAAAGAAAACAGAAAGTGGGAGCGACTCGCCTTCAACTCAACCAGCTCGGGACGAACTACAACTCCCATGATGCTCAGGCACAACCACAGCCTCAGGGTCACTGTTGAACGCCAACAATTAGTTTGATCCGTTTCAGGTTTTGCAACTACTAAACTTTACTAACATAAAAACTGCTGAACGTTAACTTCAGACAGTTTCAGTGTTTGAAGCTGTCCTCTTCTGATACACAACACGCGGGTCTTTAGTTTGTCTTGGTCACCTGAGCTGCACCACGTTAGATGGATAAGATATTTAAATGTGTGCATTCAAACTTCAAGCCCTGTTGTTGGACTAATGCTAATAAAACTAGCAGTGCTTGTAGCGCCTGTAGCGTGTTGTAGATATATTAGCATCTGTGTTCACGTAACAGTAAATGTCAGGTTTGTCCATCAGAGCGCCAACAAGCCGACCTTTCTACACTGTAAAATGTGACGCTCAGCATGTTTCCTGTGCTTCATGGAGGTGGAACGACCGCAAGCTGTCTGAACTTATCAATAACACTCAGTTAGTTGAAAGTGGGAGGGTAGAAGTGAGATCCTGAGCTGGTCGTTCAGAAGGAGAGCCGGACCCAACACCTAAACACACCAACAGAGCAGCTGAAGAGGAAACAGAAAAAGTCATAAAACACATCTCATCACGATAAAAAAAGGAAAGGTGAACGGGAGAAGTGGAAAGAGATGCCGGTGATCTCACGCCTAAAGGAACATCCTTTCCTGAATGGTCATAATGCAGCGGATTAGCCTGAGTGTTAAAGTGTGGAGGAGTCGGACAGGAAGTACACAGTAATGCTGATCGAGCACTTGTGGTCGTCGCTGCTGCACACCGGAGAAGCGTTTGGGATCTACTTGGGGGTTTCTGAGATGACTGCACTGCCCAGCAAACGTGGGAGGAGAGTCCAGAACAAGAGGGAGTTTAACATATGAACCAACAGAACAACACTTCTGTGCTGGTTGAGGGAAGCCGCCCTGATCCCGACATCGCTACGACGTCGCTAGATGACAACAAACGCCGTCTCTCTGTTTATTGGTAGGAATTAAACTGGATATCCTCAGAGTGTAAGAAATGTGTACGATGTTAATGGAGGTGGTCCAGTTCTTCCTCTCATTGATACTATAAAGGTAGCTCAGTAAAAGGTCTACGGTAGCGGACAAAGGACCAGAGAACATTTCGGTAAAGGTTGAACGTTCCGGTAAAGGGTACAGGTTGAACCTTCCGGTACAGGTTGAACCTACAGGTGCTGCTGGGCGACGTTAGAGACTCAGGGTGCTGTTGGGGCGGGTTTTTTGAGGTTCAGTCGATAATGTATGGTGCCTGCAGTGCCTGTATGTGTGAACAGGCCCTCGTCACTCATTGGACCGGCATCCGACTTTCCTCATGGACTCCACACGCAACGACGTTCACCCTGAAAGGTTCCCAGATCAACGTGTCTGAACCCCACCAGGATGACGATGGTGTCACCATGTACTTGCTGCTACTCCACATTTAATCTTTACACTTTAAACCGTGCAGTACGACCATTCTTCAGTCTACCGACATGATACTTCAGAATCAGGACGAACACGACGTCCACCATCGAGAGGAAAAGTGGTGTTTGTTTTTCTACATTCTGTGCAAAATTAGACGAAAAGTAGTCCAACACATCATCATGAGTCTGTTTCTTTCTTCTATTTACAGTTAGTTTCTAAGACGTTAGTACCATCGTGCCCCAGCGGGACTAAGACATTCCTCAGAGGGACAACATCCACCTTATCTTTATCTTTGAGACTTCTGTTGGTGCCATTTGGCATCCCCAACACAATCTTCTACAGTCTTGTTGCTGTTCCAGGCTGAGTGTGAACTCATGAACTCAAACTGCTGATGTTAAAGATAGTATCTCAGAATTATGATTTCATTATAGAGCTCGTAATTTAATTGAGAAACCTATTAATTATGAAATTTTGAAATATGAGAAGTCTCATAATAACAATGGGTTTATTTGATAGTTTTTACAGTTATGACTTTATATCTGAGATGCAATTAACCATTAATTAAGTAATTTTCATAATCGTCTCTGGATATTATTATTATTGTTATTATTATTGTAAGATGTGAAACTTTTGCTAGAACATTACATTTTCTTGTGGAGTTTTAGTGTTTTTTTTTCTAAATAAAAAAAGTAACAACTTTTTATTCTTCATCATATTATAAAGTTGAAATATGACCTCCATGTTACCTGATTACTACAAGCTACTCTTTATGTTTGACCATCAACCGGATCAGAGAACCCAAATTATACTGATGGCCTGATAATTAAACTACCGTAACACAGGAACAGCACTTCCATCTGAAGGTGTGTTTCAGCCTCCTCCCTCAGGTTTAAAAACAACCTGCTGTCTATTTAAAAGGCATTGAGCAGGTAGAAAACACAGGGCACACAGTGAAAGAGGAGGGAAGAGGGGAAAGGGAATAGAAAAATAAACATAAAAAAACTGTGGCAGACACAACTAGACGATCACCTCACGTCACTCTGTGGCAGAGAAACATAACAACATGTTAAAAATAAAGTTTCAGAGGAGGTGAGGGGCAGGAAGGCAGAGAGAAAGAGGAGGAGGAGGAGGAGGAAGGTTTCTGAGTCTCAGAAGAACTTGTCGTCGATGCGGAAGTGCGGTCGCGTGACGTCGTCCGGGTTGATGAAAACCGAGATGGATTTCCCAGGATTCTCCGTGACCAGCTGCTGAAGCTTCTTGGCCAGCCGGTCGTCGGGCTGGTTCTCTCCACCGGCGTCGGACTGCGGCGACGGCAGGTTGCTGGCGCTGCCTCGCCACTGCAGGTCCACCGTCAGCCTGTTGGCGGCCTTGGCGTGCTCGATGGTGGTGCGGAGGTGCTCGGTGGGGTCGGAGCGCACCGAGGACAGTTTGCGGGCGTGCAGCATGGCCGTCTCGTCCGACAGCTGCTCCAGCATGTTGCACTGGGGAATGAAGTAATTGGGACACATCTTGTTGACGAGGCAGTGCTGCAGGTCGTCGATCAGGCCCAGCAGGAAGTGGGCGGAGAAGTCGTCCTGTGCCAGGTAGTTGGCGGGGAGGCGGTCGCAGGCCCAGAGCATGATGCTGCGCAGGTGGTACGGGCTGATGGCTTTGGGGCGAGACAGCAGCTTGATGATGATGGCTTTGCAGGCCTGGTATGCCTGCATCAGGCTGGATGAGATGCACTTCTTCAGCTGCACCTCACTGCGGGCGAAGGACAGGCGCCACTCGTTCTCCTTGCGGCCTTTGTAGGAGCAGGCGGGGACGAGGTAGAAGCCGCTGATCACCTCCTCCTCCGTGATTTTCCCGTCCCAGAAGTGGTTCTCCATCAGCCAGCTCTGAGCCACGGCGGGCCAGCCTTTAAACGACACCACCGGGACGATGTCGTAGAGCATCCGGCTGCTCCCGACACCCAGGATGACGGAGATGATGGTGCCGTTTCTCTCCACCTTCTCCACTCTTGGCATCCCTCTCTGCGGCTTCTTCTGCACCTCCAGCAGCACCAGGGAGATGGACTGGTAGAACCAGTCGGCCACCAGCGTCGGAGAGAAGAAGTAATTGGTGGTCCCGCTGATGTGGTCCACGATGGTGCAGCAGTCCTTCCACTTGTTGATGGTTCCTTCGTCAAAGAGGCGAAGGCTGAGCCAGGAGTGGCCGAGGGCCGAGTGCCTCATATCAAGGGTCACCGGCTGGTTGCGGTCGTGGAGTTTCAGCGCTGGGACCAGCAGGGTGAAGTCCATGTCGTAGTCTGTGCCGCGGGCGTAGACGCTCAGCTCGTCCAGGTCCATGTCCACCACACCCTCCCGAACTCCTCCAGACAGGAGGAGGTACTCGTTGGCCACCGGGAGCTTCTGGTCCAACTTCTGGACCATTCCTGAGAGACAGAGGAGGAAACACAGGGCTGGTTGAAGAGCTGTGACACACAGATATGGACACAACAGAGCACCTAACGTGGCCTCATCGTGTAACTATGTTCAGACTCAAACTAGATACTTCTCGGACTCTGACACCACACAACCACAGCGCCTTCGCAAAGGTGGGACAGAAAACCCTAGTTGGTCCTTCTTCACTCGTCTTGTTCCGTCTTATCGTGTGAATAACGGATCGCGACGCCACGAATGTCCTCAAGGAGAGACCGTCTGAAAGTGACATTTGTATGATTCATCACATCTTGCCTGTTGTCCCCCCCCCCCCCCCCCCCCCACACACACACACACACACGCGTAGAGGGAAACTGACACACATGCTGTCCACATGCCTTCACACAAACTCAGATGCACTCCACATGCACTAAAATAAGATTCCCTTACAAATCTAGAGAAAAGGTTTTTGCAAATATTAACTGTGGCTTATGCAGTCTTTGAAAATATTAGCACTATGAAAAAGAAAATGCCAATATTTAGATTTTGCTTTGCAGTGTAGCAACATACTGCAAGACTACAAGGCAGAGGACATTATGAGGAGGCACAGAAAATCTAGACTGGAAGGCAAAAGGTCTATTTGAATATATTCCAAGGGCTATACAAGCGTCATCATAAGCTGAATAATTACATTCAATCTAACAAGTCCAAGTTTGAATCCCAATCGGTGTCATAACAACCATCATTAACATTCACATAGTTTTTTAAAAATTAAAATATGTAGTAAAACAATCAAAACTAATATGCAAAAGTCCAAAGCTAAAGCTGTTTTGAAATAAAAATGTCTCTCTTGTGTAAAGAAAGCTTGCACGTAAAGCTCCCATGTCATAAAGTCACTATTTTAGGCATTGTGGTGTAGAAATAAGACAATGTAGATGTGCGATTTTACCTTTGTGCAGAAATGGTCAGGAGTGCTGCAGGATGGAAAACATCATGCATTTAGGGAAACAATTTCAGTAGAGTCCGCTGGTAATGGATTTGACTGAGGTGCATCCATAGTAATTGTGTTTTGTGTTATCTCCAGAGCAGCTGTCCAAATGTCTGTTTTTACTCACAATGAAGCAAAACCAGCCCTTTGTGAACCAACACTTATCTACTCTTCCCAGAAATAATAAAAAGCATTTTATAAAAGTGTGCTGCAAAGGTTTAGTTTTTGACAAGCCAGTCATTTTACATTAAGGTGCTTCATTTCTACAAAGCCAGGCAAAACATAACATGTACAGTAACTCGTAGACGGTCCATACAATACACTATATGGACATGCAGATTAAACACACATACTATGTAAAGTTGATATAATCCAAAATGGAGCATTACTCTACATTGCTTACAGCAAACGGCTAATGTATCAAAACCAGGCAAATGTGTACAGGTATTAACAACTTCTTAAACACATTCTATTCAGCTGTTGTACAGATGATGTTTTGAGGTACATGTTGATGAATGCTTGATGATCACCTTTCCTAATTTAGTTTATTTCTTTTCTCTTATATTTGGGCCAAGTACTACTATTTTAGGTATGGAAGGCCCAGTCATCTGGACCATTATCTTGTCTCACACCCCACTGGTTTCTGGGTGGTTTTGGAACACTACTATGATGCTACTGAATAGCGATAGAGCCGCTGGGGGGAAGAAAAACAGTGGGGGCGTGTGACTATTTGTTTTTGTTTTTTTTGGTGAGTGTGTATTTACATGTGTGAATGGAGTGAGTATGGCTTAAGTTTGTGTGTGTGTGTGTGTGTGTGTGTGTGTGTGTGTGTTTTCTCCCTGGCAAGCATGTGCATAGTTGATCTGCTCTTTCAGCGTGGGTATTATGCATTTATGTTATAGGATTAGCTGTATCCTATTTCCACATTTAGATTTGCACAGAGGAGATACAATGTGAAATGAGGCATTAGTGCAGCTAGCAGGAATTTGTCTGTTTTGATAAGCAACTGTGATGATGGGGGAAAAGACTTTCTGCATGGTCACCCAGCCTCAAGTTAGACAACATGACATCACTGGCACAGCAGGGTGGTGGTCTACTGTATTTGTGGCCACAGCTCTCGCAATGCTGTGATACATTATGAGGTCTCTTCTGTGGGGGTAATTGTGTAAAGATTGGTGTACAAACAGATGGAGGTGGTAAGATTACGCCTGTCATAAGGGACTATATGAAAATTTCCTGGGGGCTTCAGAAAATGGGGTTAAGTGTTTTTAACTTTTGCACACGGGAGGGTAGTCTATATTTGTTAGGAGACATGGGGAGGGTGTAGTTTTTTAAATTCATTCTGGGTTAAAAATATTGTGGTCTATCAGCAACAACAGAGATGGTGCCTGGGCTCCCTCCACTCGTTCCATGGCTTTTATGGACCTAACCATTTAGCAGCTCTTTATTCAAAAATAGAGACTGGTTGTATGTCATATTGTGGTTGTTTGCCATAAATATATGATTTTGTGATATTGGATGGAATGGTCCAAAGAAAATATTAAGGCTGTGTAGGGTCTTGCTCTTTTATGAAAGAAAATATGAGATTCAGTACCCCTTTTCTGACCACAAATTTTTGTACAGTCCCTTGTCAGGAAGGCCTCATTTTACAGTCAGTCTTTGTTGTGCTTTATTGTGTTCAAGTTGTGAAGGACCCTTAAGCTAATCTCTCACTGTTTCTTTATTTTGCCCCATTTCTTGTCCTTTTTAAGGAATAAAATAACTGTCTAAAGGTTCATAGGATGAATGGGAAAGTATTTTTGAGAGAATTATATTTTGCTGGAAAACAATATTTAAGTACTTTGTCTAAAAATGATATCCTTTTTGTAAAATGAAATGTTAATGCATGCTTTTTGATGAGATGTTTACATTGTATTTAAAAAAGGGAAACTTGTGCCTTTTTATCTCACCTGATTTACAATTTTACAGTATATATTGTAAATAATACAGCAAGTCCTTATGTTGAGTATAGTATAAAACATTTTTACTTTAACCATCTTGTTGAAATATTGGAAAATGTGTGTTTCCCACTCGCCATGTTCTGTGTGTTGGATCACAGAGAAGAATTTACAGTAAGGGTTGGTGCCAGAAAGGGCCAAATAGAGATATGAATGTATCATACATTGTGAGAGACTTATGGAACTTACTACCTGAATGTTAGAGAGAGTACATTTATTATCTTCTTATTAAGTAAAGTTATTTGATTTTGCATCTTTTTTTAAACTTTTTTTTTTTACTTTTTGCATCATTGTTCAAGTGGCTCAAACAAAAAATATTAATAATCAAAAAGTATTTCTTATTTTGTAACGAGATGTATCAAGTGATGGATCCATGAGTTGTTGCTGTTGAAATGATTTCCTAACCCATGGCGGTATTGTTGATGAGCACCACAATAAAATCAAAAAATCACAAACTATTATAAAATGGAATACGTGAAAGAAAGTTCTTGACTTTTCAGTTTTAAAATAGAAACTTTGTGCACACACAAAATTAAATGGTGGAAGTAGAGACTGTAGACCTGACGTTTGGCCAATTCAAATTTGTTTTTGACCAGTTATTTACTGGATATATTGCACTACTTGCTAAAATAAGTTTCAATCATAAAAGAAACAAATTTGTCCCAAAGAATGGTAAAATATAAAAATCTATACACAGTAGATAATGACAACAATGTTATTAATTATGTTATCAAGCCTCTCTCTGACCCTTCTGCACTCCAGAAATATAGGCTATTAAATAACAAAATATAAAATAAAAAAAATTGGGGGAGTGGGGAGAATTCAACATTTTGGGAAATACACATATTCACTTTCTTGCTGAGAATTAGATGAGAAGCTTTATACTACTCTTATGGCTTTGCAGTAAATAAGAAGCTACAGCCAGGAGACTGTTAGCTTAGCATAAAGACTGGAAGCAGGGGGAAACAGCTAAGCTGGCTCTGTCCACAGGTCAGAAGGTCAAATCCACCTACAAGCATCTCTATAGCTCAATAATGAACACAAATCTAGTTTGTTTAATCCGTAGGAAAAACCTAAAAAGATAGAAATGTGCTCATTAGTGAGCATTACAAGTGTTGTTAAGCAGATTTTGTTACCTTTGGAAAGAGTGATGCTAACTGTTTTCCCGTTTCCAGTCTTTATGCTAAGCTAGGCTAACATTCCTGGCTGTAGTTTCATATTTACCGTACAGTAAAGAGAGTTGTATCAATCTTCTAATCTAACCCTCGGCAAGAAAGCAAATAAATGTGTTAAACTTTTCCTTTAAAGGAACAAAATTAAAAGAACTGTTTATTTATTGGTCATCAATCACCACCTACTGCAAATGATAAAATAAAAATCCTTTCCCCTACTGGATGGGTTATCTTAAAAAGTCTCCTTCAAAATGAACTCCTTGTAGGCACTAATGACTCAGAATGTGTTCAACTGCTCTTTCACAGTTCACACTCGCGTCACTGTATATGGAGTCACGTCATTGCCATTTTCTGTTCACGGTGATGAATCGGGTGTAGAGAGACTAAGCCATATCTCCACAGCCATGGCAGTGCATTTCTTATTATTATAAATATATACAAATGCTTTTTTTCCAATTCCAAAAATGACTTTTTACTCAGATGCTTTGTACAATATTTCTCAGCAACTATCCAGCAAACATACAGTAGACATCCTTCAACATAAACCAATAAAACATCTTTGAAACCAGTTACTACTGTATATCTTGATGCAGATATTGCCATATTTGTGTTTGCAAAACTATTGCAAGATTCTAATAAAACTGTTGATTTAACTTGATTTAAGTTATGCGTTTGTGTTTGTTTGTATGGTGTGCATGTGAGATGAAAATTGTACCATGAGACAGAAGCTATGGAAACGTGCCCTAAAAATGTGCTGTTTGATCTGGATGAATTCAAAACAGCTGCATTTGGTGGCTGGGGAGGATAATGAGCCAAAAAACACAGAGTTAGCGTGGAAAAACAGAAATGATGTGGAGCAGCAGCAGGTACAGCAGTCACAGGGAGAGAAGATGAAGAGAACAAAGACAAACGGAAAGAGAAGAGAGTGAAAATGACAGAGATAAAGTGTGCAAGGATGAGACTTAGTTATATCCGCCTGTGAAAAAAAAAAATCACCATTAACCCTGTTAAAGGCTGATCTGAAAACACGCCTGCTTTGCCAGACTGTAGAGCAGACAGTATTACTTTTTTGCTCATTTTTTTCTCTCTCTCACCGAATCCACAGCCCTCTCCAAATCTCCCCCAGATTTCCAATTGCTTTCACTTGTAGTCATGCCAGATAAACAGAATCTATTGGATCAGGCTGATTTCACGGCTGCGCCCGTGCACATGGCGGCTTCTGTGGCCCACTGAGGATTTTACTCCTCCCCCCCAAACTCTCTTCTTTATATTTGAAATTCACTTTTCTCCAAATTCCCACTCAGTTTTCACCCCGAATAATACATAAAGTCATAAAATGATTACATTTTAGAGGCTTTGCCCTCTGAAGGAACCAGATGAAGACAGGAATGTATTATGCTAGTGTTACTTTCAGACATGCACGTTTGGGAAATGAATTTGTGGCACTTAGTTGTGTCATTCTCTAATAGTTGGAGGTAAACTGCTGTAGGCTTTGATCTGAGCTGAGTCACAGTGTAGGACTATGTTTTGCGGCTGAAGGACACTGCGTCATGGGAGGCAGAGGACATCTGGCACACAGCCAGGACTCTGGGAAATGAGAAATGAAAATGTCCATCTGGATTTTTACTCAAACACACCTACATCAACACGGTCACACTGATGTATACATCATGCCAGACTGAAAGACGCTGATGCATAATGCATTGCAGAGACACAGAAAGAACCACATGAAACACAACCTCAATCTCAAAAGATATTAAGACAGCTCAAAGGTCTCAAATATGAGTCTGACCCACTCAGCTTTTACATATTTCCAAATTTAGGAGGAGAGATAAATGCACGGGGGTGAACTGATTTCATAAACAAATTACCATTAGAGCACCAGAAAAGAAGTGGAACACTGACTGTGGAGCGGGACAGGAAACAGGAAAAAAAGGAGGAAAGAAAACAAGAGGAGTTTTAAATACTCCTCCTGACTGAGACACAGACAGGTAGGCAGGAGAAAAAGGAAAAAGGCAGGCAGATAGAGCAATATGGCACGCTTTCTGACAGACAGTCCAAAGCAGAGTGAGAGGCAGGCAGGGTGGATGTCTCTATGATTCAGCAGTATTCTGGCAGAGGGAGGATGATGATGAAGGGCCCCCGGGGGTGGGTGGGTGACGGGGGTGATAGTGGGGGAAAATGTTGCCCATCTCATTAGCTCAGCCTCATTTCATTACGTAATCCTGGCAACTGCAGTTGCTTCAGGGAGCTGATGTACATATGCGCCGCACTGAAACCACCGCTCCAACCTCTGGTATTTCCAAAGTGGACAGAGTGTGTGTTTATACTTCTAAACAGTGCATCTGCCCATTTAGTGGAGGTCTAAGTGTGGTGGTGGACTGATGGTAATTATATAACTGAGGCCAAAGCATCGGGTCTGGAGGCCATTTGCTGTGTTAATTACACAGATGTAGTCTAAGACTCAACATGCATGAGGCTCTGATGTTAATGGATCAGGGAGGTGGAGGGGGATTAGTGTGTTTTCCTCTGTGAAAAATTACCATCTATTTTTATCTCTTTTGGAAAGCTATTTTTGAAGTTGCTTTTAGTCAGATGGATCAGCACATGTCAATATACAGAGGAAGGGTTGTATTACACTACATGGCTCAGTGTAACAGTGCTGGCTGCAGAATGAATCCTCATTTCACCAGTCACTTTATTCTTAGGCTCTGTGGGCCTTTTCAGTGACACAATTGATGAGTCATGAAAAAAAATTGACATAGCGCTAGCTGTCACATTGGTTAAACTAGACATTTCCCCAAATATAATTTTTAACCACTGACTTTTATTATAACTCCGTTAACAAAATGTGGCCATAAAAGTGGCCACAGTGCTTTCTTTAATTTTCTTTGGTCCAGTGTTAATGTCTGATTTCAGAAAACAGGTTTTACTATATATATATGTATATATATATATATATATATATATACACTACCGTTCAAAAGTTTGGGGTCACCCAAACAATTTTGTGTTTTCCATGAAAAGTCACACTTATTCACCACCATACGTTGTGAAA